>CM045566.1:4540685-4568847 GCA_024721245.1 Mitragyna speciosa | reverse complement strand
AAAGTAGAAACTAAGGCAAAATCAAGAATTAAGTAGCAGTATAGGATTATCAAAGAATGGAGAAACTATGGCAGAAATGGAAGGGAGGAAAGTCACTGAATTAGTAATATCTCAAGTTCAATCTAATCCAAGAGTTATAATGCCATAGCTGGTCTTGGATTTCCTTTGGATCAGTTTTCACTTGTCTGAAGTATCGGTATATGATAAACAAAGACTGTAGCAGCTATGGCAGAAATGGAAGGGAGGAAAGTCACTGAACAGTAACATCTGAAGTTCAACCTAATCCAGAAGTTATAATGCCATGGGTGCAGTTGGTTTTTCTTTTGATCATTTTTATCATATTGTTAGAAATATCTTTCCTTTTCATTTGATGTTTTGTCCTAGTCCTAGGTTTTTCTTTCCAATGTCAGGTTTCTGAATATGCTTGGAGTTTTTTTGTCCTAAATAAAAAATTGATATTTGGAGGATCCTTAGGACATTTAACATGCCTCATCACTTCATGTAAAGTTGCTACTAGTTTTGAAACAGCTGTTCATCTACCTGTAGCAGGTATGGGTTTCAGTATGTAATGCTTCCCAGCTTTCCATCCTGACTGACCAAATGGGTAGATATTCATAGATATCTTCAACGAACTCTGAAATTCTGCCGATTCCTCTCTTTATTTTTCCCTGGTACTAGTCTTTTTTCATAGTTACCTTCATCCTTGGAATCTCATTATTTTTCAGAGAATCCTTAGCTCTTTTACATTTGGGAAACCCACCGTTGCCATAATTGAATGGTGTCAAACATATGCCACATCTTCTTTTCTAAGGCTAGGGGGAGTAAACGAGTCGAGTCGAGCTTAAATATCAGTACTTTCGAGCTCGATTTGAATCTTAAATCGGTGTACTCGAGCTTGAGCTTGAGTTGAACCCTTAACTTTTACAAATTTTCAAATTTTTTATTTTAAATTAATAAGATGATGAAATTACACTTTGCCATTCAAAGTTAGAAAATACAAAAGCTGCAGTTTGTCTAAAGGGTACAAATATTGTATTAATTCTAAACACACACAAACACACACAGAAATAAAAATAATATATATATATATATATATATGAATACTTGGATAGCTTGAAGAGCTTTTGAGCTGAGTAATTACATGCTCGAGCTTGGCTTGATAATCGACTCGAGCTGCTCGAGCTCAGCTAAGTCCGTATTTGAGTCAAGCTTTTGACTGAGATCTTCGCAAGCAGTTCAGTTCATCGACAGCCCTATTTAATGCTGTTATTTTTGGAAAGATCATTTTTAATTGTAAAATGGTAGAAGGAAAAGCACAAGAATGATGAATACCCATTCTGAAATTTCTGGTTTTTTTGTCAGATCTGCCAACTATGCAACGTTGGTCACAACTCAGCTAATTGTTATGGCTACACACATGGTATCTCCCACACTTTACCTCTTGTCTCTTCAATATTATCCTGCTGAAGTCAACCCCACCCCTCTTCCCAAGAAAAAATTGTAAAAAGTAGAAATAAGGAGAAGAGAAGGTTTGGACGTCTTCTGCACTGAATTTTCTTTTCTTATTGTTGTGAAGGCTGGGCTGGGACTTGCTGACACTGATGCATGGTGTATGATTGAGACAATAGCAGGGAAGAATAACATTGGCTATAAACACATGGTGAGTTATACTTATTTGAATAATTTCTTTTTTAGTTTCCTCTTTGGGCTGTGAGGGTTGGGGCAATAATGTTTTTCATTCTAATCCTTTTCTTTGAGTTCTTAGATCTCAATTATTATTATTGGCAGTATCTTTATGTCCTCAGTCTATTTCCATTTTGTTCATCTTGCTATCTACTAAGTAAAATGGAGAATTAATAGTCCCACAACATGAGATCTCCATAGACTTTTAAGTTCTTTCCCTGTTCTTTATGTAACTTGCAGCCCCACATCTTACTTAACATATGGACTTCTCTTTGTAGATCCTAATGTTAAATCTGCCATTTTTGCTGTATTTGGATTAGATAAAACTAAGGGGGTTTCTGGCACATATACGGCAAATATGTATTGGTTACTGGGGAATCTACTCTAGTAAGTCCCAGGCTGTCCCATTATATGGATTACCCTCTCCACGTCCCCAAGATGCTGCTAATGAAACTCAGCAACCATCTGAGGCATCTGGTGTCGGACGAAGCTGGGTTCAGAGTATGTTTAGCAGGGATGCTACATCGAGAGCCAACTCGTTTAGCCGTGTTCGCAAGTGGACTTCTGATGGCAGCAATTTAGGTATATAAACCTCTATGAAGTTTGAGTCAATACCTCTTGAGTCTATTGTTTGATGACCATACTTCTTCTTTTCTGAGTTTAGCTGCAAGCGAGAATGGTAAACTAGAACTACCTGCAGCTGGGCAAAAGAAACTACAGACCAGTGTTCGCACTCTTAGGGGTCATACAGGAGCTGTCACTGCTCTACATTGTGTAACAAGAAGAGAAGTGTGGGATTTAATTGGCGATCGTGAGGATGCAGGTTTCTTTATCAGTGGAAGCACAGACTGCACGGTAATAATTGAATAGCCACTTTTTAATTTTACTGTTTCATTACAGTTAACAACTTTTGCTACAGTTGTGTACTTTGCATATTTATTTTCTGCCTGCCATTTTTGAATTCTGAATTACTTTGTAAATGGCATTCAGTGAAAATTTTA
Source organism: Mitragyna speciosa (assembly GCA_024721245.1). Classification (NCBI taxonomy): domain Eukaryota; kingdom Viridiplantae; phylum Streptophyta; class Magnoliopsida; order Gentianales; family Rubiaceae; genus Mitragyna; species Mitragyna speciosa. The sequence goes on along the minus strand of CM045566.1, from coordinate 4,566,163 downwards.
CTGCCTCTTTACCATGGAAGTGCACTTCATTATCGCATAGTTAAACACAATTGCCACATTCTGGTGTTACATTTCACTGGAAGGTCTCCAGGCATGAAAATCATGTGTTAAGGCTGCCTCTCACTTTATTTGGATGATAATCTGGAAGCATCAATCCTGCTAAATTTAGCCATAAATTGAATATTTTGAATACATTTGAAAACACGAGTGAGCCTGGATCTTTTATACAGTTGAAAACACAAATGAGTGGATAGTGGAATTCAATTGTTTATATATGTTGAACTGCTTCATCTTGTAAATCCATCCTTTAGAGAAGTTACTACTTAAGAAGTCTGACTTCTGCGGTTTGAGTTCCAACTAATCAATATTATTATTCTAATTGCGTAATGCAGATTAAAATCTGGGATCCTAGTCTTCGTGGTTCTGAACTCAGGGCAACTCTGAAGGGGCATACGAGGTATTTTACATGACATTGTATTTTTGTCCTCTCTTTGATTGGCTGATTTTCTTTTTACCCCTTTTTTTTTGGTTGTTTGTTTTGTGATGATGATCCATACTCTGTCAGTTCATTGGTTGTTCTTTGCTAGTTCACCTTCATGGTTTAAACGATATGATATGTTTGTTTTCACCTTTTTACTTCTAAGCAGAACAATCAGGGCAATAAGTTCGGATAGAGGAAAGGTGGTATCTGGATCTGATGATCAAACTGTGCTTGTATGGGATAAGCAGACAACTCAGCTTCTTGAAGAGCTAAAAGGCCATGATGCACAGGTTCTATTAAAGCTGTGTCTCTTAGCTTCTATTTTATCTTCTTTATTCGATTTTGCAATAGAGCCTACCCCTTTGTATCTTTCAGGAGTATCCTTTATCATGAGCTTCCTTGATGTTGTGTTTTGAAATGCACAATTCAATATCTCCCATATACATTGAAGCACCATTCATAGCTTAAATCGTTGCAGAGTAGGGTTATACAATTACCTCTGTCCCCTAAACATGCCCTCTTGTGTGCGGGTTGGATTGTTTTCCGTTGGTCTAGCTAGCATTGCACACATTATAAATTATAACCAGCAGTTTGGTGAGTTAAGCATTAGACTTGTGCCTTTAGATATACTTTATAAGTACCACCTCATATAAACTTCATGTATCAAAAGGTGGGTAAATTTATTCCCTTCGGCGGATATAAGGTAAAAACTACACGTTAGCTCTTCACCTGTATTGCCATGGTGGGAGCTTTGTACAGGGGGTTGATCTTTATGTTGAGAATCTGGTGCCAATGTTGACCTAGACATATTTCAGATGTTAACGTGGCAACAAATTGGTTCAATTCTTTGTTTCTCAAATTTGATCCTGATGCAGTATTGGTAGGCAAACTGGTGCAGCTAGCTGTTAATTACAATTATATTTGGGTTGTGAATGTATTGTATTCTAATACGGATCAAAATTTGTGCTGTATCTGATGATTTTTATTGTAGTTTCTCTTGCTATTTTCCTTCTTTGATGAATGACTTTTCTTAGGATTGTGGTCCTCCTATCAGTTTGATCAATATTTTGTTGCTTATATGCTGACCTCTTACAATTAAATGTTTGTCAAGCATACCCCTTATTTCCATTTCTTGCTGATATTATCAGAGCTGTGGCTAACTCATTTCATATCTTGGCAGGTCAGCTATGTGCGAATGTTGTCGGGTGAACGTGTCCTTACAGCTTCCCATGATGGAACCATAAAAATGTGGGATGTAAGAACAGATACCTGTGTTGCTACAGTGGGTCGTTGCTCTAGTGCTGTTCTTTGTGTGGAATACGACGATTCTAATGGGATCTTAGCTGCTGGGAGCAGAGATGCGTATGTCCTTTAAATATTTTAATTTACATATGTGTTTGACATGGACGTTATACTGTCTTGTTCTATTTGAATTACATGGTAAGCTTATTTTCTTGTTCCAGAAGTCTTATTTTTCCTGTACTGCATTTGAAGGGTTGCAAATATTTGGGACATACGAGCTGGAAGGCAGATGCACAAGCTTTAGGTCACACAAGTTGGATTAGGTGAATAATGTTTTGATGTCCAGTCACATGCATTGTTATTTATCACTATCAGAGTGCTAGAAACTGGTATGGTTAATGTACAGGTCAATTAGAATGGTTGGAGATGCTGTAATTACCGGCAGTGATGATTGGACAGCACGGATGTGGTCTGTTTCTCGAGGAACATGTGATGCAGTTCTAACTTGTCATGGAGGTCCAGTTCTCTGTGTCGAATACTCAATGTCGGATAAAGGGGTAATAACAGGTCAGAAATCATCTGTGTTTGCTGTTTGTTCTTTCCATCAATTTACCTTTTGTAGAGTACTATTCTCTAAAATGCCTGAATTTTCAGGTTCAACTGATGGTCTGCTCCGTTTCTGGGAAAATGATGAGGGTGAGAATAACACAAACTCTTTTGTATTAATTCTAAAGAAATAGCTTTGTTTGTTTGTTACTGTTTTTTAGAAACATGTTTTTTAGAAACTTCATACATGTTTTTCAACTACTTTTTTATCTCACATACACATTTTCCAAGGAGATTCTTTAAAACAACTACAGTAATATTTTCTAAAAAATACCCAAAAAACATTCATCCAGACGCAGCCATTACTTCCAGAAGCACTCTAAAGAATCATATTGTTTAGGTGGCATTAAATGTATAAAGAATGTTTCTCTCCATTCGTCTTCGATATTGTCTATAAATGCGGGCGAACACTGGCTTGGAGTGGGGGCAGCCGATAATTCGATGTCCCTCTTTCATCGGCCTCAAGAAAGAATTGGTGGCTTCTCTAGTACAGGTGCAAAGATAGCAGGGTGGCAGCTGTACAGAACGCCACATAAAACAGCCGCAATGGTTGGTTCTTTTTCCTTCATTTTACTTGTCCAGTTCTCTTAACGTCCAAGGCATCAGAGCGTCTTTTATTCCTGTTATGCCAAGTTGTCTGATACTATACTAATTAGCTTAGCCTTAAACAGTCCCTTGTGGCCCGTCTCTCTTGTCTGCCATGTGTTGTCTCTCCTTGGCCACATTTATGACAATGGAACTTTAGATTTTGCTCGCTATTGGAATCAGATGATCTGCCATTTGCTTTATATCCAAATTCAATACATGTTGGGAATGATAAATTCAGTCCCTGAGTTGTGTTTGTAGGTTTAACAAGTTTTAATTCCCCAAATGTTAATTCAACAAAATGTGCTTAAAGAAATGGAAGTCCCTGCTGTGATAAACTTCAAATCCTTCTGTTACCCAGTGCTAATAGAGCTCGGGAACTTCAACAAGTAGGCGTCCCTCTTGTAATATGTTTTGCAACCTTCTATACGGTGAACACTGAAACTTGGAGCTTTAACAAATTGTTGTAGCATCTTTTTATGAGATGTTTTAGATATCCTCCTATCTCATTGCTCACACCAAATTTCAACATGTAAATGTAATACTGTCCACTGGCTTTTTCCAATTTATTGGAGGCTTGACAAATCACCTGATCTTATCTTCTCTTTGGTCATAATAAATTCTTTTTTTTTTTTTAAAAAAAGAACCAGCTCTATGCTTATGTTTAGCTTGTTGAGGAGTTTGCTGATCTAGTTCAAACATTAGGTTTTCATCACCAGCTCTTGAGTGTTCAGTTTCTAAATTTTTTCTGTGCAGTAATTTAGGGCTTTAAAGTGCTTTTTTAGCTCTGTTCTATTAAACCTAACGAACTCAACTTATTTTGTGGCTTTACTTTTATGATTAGCAGCTATGATTGTTAGTTGCTTGGCGTTGTTTTACCTATTGTTTGATGTTCACGTGTCTTTAATGGTGATGAATTTGAAATGGAAAATACAAAAAAAGAAAAAGAAAGAAAACGGAAGTATTCTCTGCATGGTTATTTTCTATTGTTGTATTGTTTATACGATCATTATCATTCCAATTAGAACATCTGTTTTCATGTTTCCAGGTACGATGTGTGTCTTCAGACCTTGAGAGAAAAAGGATTTGTAGTGGTGGCCGAAATGGGTTGCTTAGGTTGTGGGATGCTACCATTAACATTTAACTCTTCCTTGAGTCTTCTCTGTATGAGGTAGTAATTTTATTGTGCATTTCATAGTGATAGAAATTTTGTACAAAGGGACAATGTTGCATTCAATTTATAGTTTGGACATAACTAGGACCAGAATCCAGAGTACTCCACCAAGATTTTGCTTCAAAAGTAATACTGTTCTGTGTATATACTTAACGGCCCTTCCGGATTCTCTTCTTTTTTCTGTTAAATGTTTAATGGCAGTTGAATGATTGATTCGTGAATTTAAGGTCTTGGTACTTGTAATCGTGTTTGATATACATTGAAAGAAACTTCTATTTAAGAAAAGAAACAAGAAAATCTGAATACGAATTTCAGTTCTGGTATTATTGTTAGAAGATTTAGTTATTTGCTTATCGAAGTTACTGATTAATTATTTATCTAGTCCAAAAAGCATGCTAATGGAATAGTTACGAAGTATGGAAAGCAAAAGGTCGACTAGACTGCGGCAATTGTTGATTCCATCTACTGCTTAGAACTACTAATTGAGGAATTGCAATGCATGTGACCTACCAACAATATATCTCTTAGAATTCATTGGAACTTTCTCAAAAAAAAAAAAAGAAAAAAAAAACTGGAATTTAGATTTCTTGTCGAAATATTTGGTTTTATTTCAGCATTATTCTTAGAAACTTCCTAAAACATTTTAAACTAAGAGACCACAGACATCGAATATTTATACACCTAGCTATACGGAATTTTTAAATGAAGATAGCAGATTTTCAATATTAGTTGTAGAGTTTTTTTTATAGTGAATGTGTGTCTTACGTATTTTACTTCTGGTTGGGTTTCCCTGATTGTAGTATTAGCATTTTGCATTTTTAAAATATATTGAGGTTGTGGGCTACTCTTTATAGAATTTGCTTTGTAGATCACCAACTTGTTGAAAGTTTGGGTTCTACATTGTTTATTTTGATAGAAACGCCGTGATAAAGGAATAAATAAGAAGAATAAGAAAAAAAATCTCAAGAATTTAGATATAAATTTTTTGAAAAAAGAATTTGACTTGGGAATAATTTATTCTATTCATCCTATGTAATATTTCTTTAGCGGAATCGATTTGATATGGTAGGTAGATTAACAATAAGCAATCAAAATAACATAAAGAAGAGAAAATGATTGGATGTACCAAAAGTATGTAAAATGAGAAGAACTTTTCAATATTTTATTTCCGGAAAGCAAGGGGAAAATAAAAGGATTCATATGTGTTCCATTTTTTTTTTTCATTTTAAGGACACGCCCTTTAAAACCTTTTCTTCATTATGTGAAAATGTTCTAAATTTAGTTTTTTTTTTTTGAAGTTTTAACATTAGTTACTTTTGTTTAAGTCTCGTGAGGTTCTCTTATTTGCTATATAGATCGTGGCATATATATCTTTTAAAATTTTCTCTTATAGCAATATGAAAATTTAGTGTTGATTTAATAAATTAGTGTGTGTTTGTGTGTATAAATACATGAGAGAGAGAGAGAGAGAGAGAGAGAGAGAGAGAGAGAGAGAGAGAGAGAGAGAGAGAGAGAGATTTGGAAGAAGTAAATGAAGTATTTTTTTCCCCTCTCTCCTCCGCCTTAAAATCGAGCTGAATTACATCGGTGTTGAAGTCGCGTTTCAGTTTTAAGACTGAATTAGTCATGAGTTACTGGGCCAAAGCCCTCCTTCCTAACTACGAATAGATTTACATTTATATGTCTTATTTAGCTAAATGAAAACTTGATGATATTAGTGGTAATGAAAATATTTAAATTGATGGTTGTAGTAAAACTTGTTAGCATATTTCTATCTCATGCATCTTTATACCACAGGGGCTAGAGCTTATAATATGCGTTGAATTCAAGAAACCAAAAATCCAATTCTGATAATAGTTTTTAAAATCGAAGTTATTTATGACTTATCATATATACAATGAGTGAAAATACCAGAGCCTTATGAAAGGATCAAAACAAATATGTTTATGTGCTTCGTTCTGTGATTACGCCTTTTATGGAATACAAACTTGAGAAAAATTTCAGAAAGAGGGGGGAAAAAGTACAAACACGACAAATAGTTGCACACATATCCACTGGATCAGAATTGAGAACTTCCTTAGCCCATCATGGTTTGCTTCGGTGGAGGCGTCATGGCAGCAAGCTGCGCCATCTGCTGACTTTTTGCCACATTTCCTAGCCAGCCTACCAAGGACGTCAACCAAAAGGGCTTAATGCACTAGTTATTAGTATTTTAAGTTTTTTTTTTTTTTTTTTTTTTGTTTCGAGTGTGTCCAGAAAAAGCAATTCCTTGTCTAGGGCTTCAATTTGATTTCTAAACTCATTGTTTAAATTATCTCTTTTTCGATTGTTTTTATAAACCCAAACGCTTTGAAATTCATTAGAGGAATTTTTATTTAGTATTTTAAGTTTAAAAATTGAGTATCCCTGAAATTGATCATAATAACAAGAAAATGACAAGTTTTCTTAAGAAATTTTAAATTTTTTTGATAATTTATCACTTTATTGTAAAAAAAAATTATCATATTTTTTTTTATGAATTAAATAATGTCGCATCTACAATATTGTCCTTATGTAACATCACTGATGAATTTCAGTGATTATGACGTACCAATAGAAGGATCAAGGCCCCTTTGTTGAAGCTCCCTGTATTCTTGACAAAGGGCACAACACTCGCAAAAGCAGTGAACGATCCAATCAGGTGCGGGTGTTTCCATTAGCCCATAACGACTCCTGAGCTTTGTTCTGTAGGTGCATGACAATACGCATGGCATGGCGATGAAACAGGCAATCAAACCATATAGCATGCCACTGGTACCACAAGCTGTAGGTGATGTACCCAATGCATAAGATATTTATTTGAATTAATCCAAGAAGGATTCAAAGTTGCTTGACTATCAAAGCTGTGATCGAAGAGATTATATGATTGATGGTTAGTCTACTTACAGGTTTGGCCAGAGTCGATTATCTCAGCAATCTGCCCAAAAGTCACGCATGGAAAGCAGGCTGTTATAAGGGCTGTAAAGCAAACATTTCAGTTAATCCCCTCTTCAACTTCGGTTTGATGACTTCTATGCATGATCTTGCATCTTGCAATGCGCACCAATGTCAAATTAAGGTGGCCTTTCTTTATGCATACATTTTATAGGTTCTTTTATTATATTTTTTTGCAACAATGAATATTAACTAAGACAAGGGTTATTATTGATGGTTAGTGCTAAAAAAATTGATGGTTAAAATTGATTTTCCTTGCGATTTGCCATCCTTCGACTCTTGTTAATTCAACATACATGTTTTTCCTTTCAAAAAAGACCAAAGACAGAAGGAAAAAAGAAAGAGAAAAGACTCTTAGCGTAAAAAAAAGAAGAAGCAAAGATCTATAAAGGAAGTATGTAACATAAATAATCAACTTGTTCATCTCAACTTCAACGAAAACCTTTTATGTCCTAATTACTAAAAAAAACCAACAACATCAAATAAATATTTGAAATTTAACACGTTCATTTCCTAGGCTTAATAAATTCACCATAATTTAAATTAGATATTTAATTCAAACATACAAATTATGCATTTCTGGGCTAAATAAATGAAAATCTTTAGTTACTCTACTAAGTTTAGCATATGCATCCACAGGGAGAGAGAAATACCATTTGTTGGGTCATCCATGCATGAGAACAGCCCTGTCTTCCATTCCTGAGTAGGAAGTGCCTGCCCAACTGGAAAACCCGTCATAGGAGTATTGATGACCTGAGCATTGGGATGAATTAATGGAGAATTTGGCATTGCCTGAGTCTGAACTACCGGGATCTGTCCAATCACTCCACCGGTTGTTGAAAAATTTGCAGCTTGAGGAAATTGTGCCATGTTTGGGTGCTGAAATGCACCTTGTTGTGGAGGAAAGGCGTGTACCTCACTTTGAGGAGGAGGGAAGGCTTGTGGCTGTCCTTGAGGTGGAGGAAAGGCTTGTGGCTGTCCTTGAGGTGGAGGAAAGGCTTGTGGCTGATCCTGAGGCGGAGGAAAGGCTTGTGGTTCGTCTTGTGGTGGAGGGAAAGCTTGAGGTTTTCCTTGAGATGGAGGAAAGTGTTGTGGCTCATCTTGAGTGGGAGGAAAAGCTTGTGGTTGATGACCACTTGGAGGTGATCTCATTTGGGTTGTCTGGGGTGGAAATTGAGCTGCATGAGAGGAATCTGCTTGTGAATTTTGAGGAGGGAATGCCATTGGTTTTTCTTGTGCTTTTTGGTTTTGGTGCTGACCTTTTTCTACTTTCTGTAGTGGATCATGTTCATAATTGTCTGGCTGATTTTCGTCAATGGATGTCTCAAATGGAGGAGGTTCATCATCAATGGTCTCCGGATTTTGAGTTACTGGTCGAAAATGATATTCTTGAGGCCGTTGTTGCGGTCCTGTGCCCTGAGTAGGACCTGAATTTCCATCCGGACGTCCCATTAATTACCTATAGCTGCACTCTTTCCCAAAGTAGAGAAAAGATGGATTCAATTGTGGGAGATGGTGAAGCCTGAGCAACAATTTGATTAGTAAAGTATATTAAAATTTGTAAGTTCTTCTTATCATATACCTCTATATAAAGGTCCAAAGTGTGAATGTTGATTTTTTCAGTCTATCATAAAATAAGAAGAAAGCCGAATTATGATTTGCACTGCTCAATTTGACAAGGGGAAAGAGATCAGATACGAAAGAAGTTGCAGAGAAGAGGAATTATTCTTTCATTTTCGAGTTAGTGTGGTTTTATAACGCAAACAAACAAGAGGATAGTAAAATACCGAGTGATTACTTCAGTATGAGGCCTTGCATTACAAGTGAGCTGATACGCATTATACGAGACTCGGTCTTCTTGAGTGCATAATCAGGCTATTCATAGTCTAAGGCAATGATGATTATCATTTCTTTTTGGCGTGTGAAATTGTCTACTTTTGGTACGTAGTCATGAGTAAACTTGCTTATTAGTCGACTTTAGTTGTCTTGATGCATAGGAAAGTTGGTATGTTTGCTAAAAAAACAAAAGGGTTGACATTGACTTCGGCTGTTGTTGATTCCCTCCACACCTCAATGGTATTCAATCCTACTAAAACAGTGAATGGCAATCCATGTTCCAAACGCGTTTTGAGTTCCAACTTTAGCATTCAGGAAATTTTGATTTTAATATTCCATTTTTGTAGCATTTCCTTTTGGTTCAAAACAGTGAGAATTGGTTCGATGCAATAAAAAATATACATTTGATTGTTGACAAATTGTACATTTCACAATTGTTAAAAAGCATTTATAGCTTTTGAGAGTTCGAAATTAGAAACTGATGTCTATTCCATTTTGCTTGAATGATAAGAAGGTGACAAGTTATGTCGTAAGAATTTGTTGTAAAATTTATACATGTATCATGAAATTCTTACTCTAAAGCATAATGACTTAATATGGAGTAACTTATAGCTAATAAATAATCCTTCATATATCTGATATAGGGACCAATTCACCAGTTTTTCAAAGAATAATGCCTTGTAGCAGATTTTCTGTACTGACGAAATTCGGTCATAATGACACTTTTGCCAGCGATTAATCTTGACTTTTGAGGTAAGCTGCTCTGGATTCAGGAGGCAATGTAGCAAATAAAGTGGCTAAAATCAAGGATTCCTTCTCTTCTCTATGCATCGACTTTGTCCATGCTCTTCCTCGCAGCTTCCAGTTTGATGACAGCGCTCATAACTTCGTCAGATGACTCAGATCTTGCAAATTGGGAAAGTCAACTAAAAGACTCTTATTTTACAAAAAATAAAAAGTCCTCTATTTCAGTGTCTTTCTGGGAGTCTGATGCAGTTTATATTTACTTAGTTAATCTCTCAATATGTTTAATTGGTTTTCAAGTAAACATATGCATTAGAATCAATTTTTGCACATTTTTCCCTGTGGAAAATTCACTGAAATCTGGTTTAAAGTTCAAGTTCTGGGGAAGGTGGAGTATTCATATATGTTGAAAAGTTTTTTCCTGGAGAATTATTTTTGCAAAGTTCACATTAATTAGCAAGAAAGCGCTCGTTGTAAACTTCGCATTTCGGTTATGAATCATAGAGAAAAACCTAAACTTAGTCGTAGCCTTGTAGAGAAACAAGATTGGAAAGAGAAAGCTTTTTACATTAGGAAATGTTCCCACATGAGATCATTCTTATCTTGTAAATCTGCAAAATTTTGTATGATCCCATCTGTTCATTGACCCCCAAAAAAATTACAAATTCAGTTCATTGACTTGTTCAAATCTTCTTTAATTTAAGATGGAAAACTTGTACACTCCAGCCATGCATGCAATTAATTAAAGGCCTCTGCTGAAATATGGCAGGATCAAATATTTATTTCTTAAATAAGCTTTGCCAATCTTTAATAATGCATCCACACATTACTCAGCTAAAAAAAAAAACAGTTATTATGTGTGCAATATGAACCACGACTAGAAGTGAATATTAACGTTGTGATGAACTCAAAGTCGATATCTAAGCTTGGTTGTGGGTTATATAAGAGTGCGAATTTGATAAGCTCAATTGTCATGATTATTTTAACACTAACGTATTCCTAAAGACACTGAGGGCTTGTTCAGGATAGATTTTGATTTTTGTAAAAATTGATTTCACAAAAGTTAAAAAATAGTTAATTTTGATTTTAGATTTGAAAATCCAAAGCAAGTAAAGAGCCAATTGAGGATATGATAGGACATATTTTTTATGTTTAGAAGATAAAAGCAGGTAAAATTTAACAATACGCCCTAAATTAAGCACATTTTATTTAAGTTCCATTAATCTCTTTCAACTCTTATTTCTAGTTCTTTTAAACAAAATATAAGAAATCCTAACTATCAAGATATGTTAAATTGTGAAAGGCTATTTTAATTTTACAAAGCACCAGAGTCATTGGTAATTAAGCCCATGTAGGGAATTAAGTGCTAATAAATTACTACTCCATCATTTTTCCTCCCTTTTTGTGAAAGCATTGCTGTGAAAAATTCAAGGGGCCAAATTGAAACTAGCATAAAAACACAGGGAGTTTAAGTATAATTTATCCAAAAAAGGCTAAAAATGTTAACAAAAAAAAAAAAAAAAAAAAAAACAGAGAGAAGTTGGAATAGAAATTGACAGGGTCGGACCCGAATAACAGCATGTGATAAGGATAGAAGATCGGCCGGTTTAGATGATCCAACCCGCATATACATATCGAAGCTCCGGTTCATATTCAGATCTCAATTGAACCGAAATATTTATTCTACAAACCTTACAAAAAAATAGTAACTTTTTTTTTTTTTTCTAAAAATCAAATTCACAATTTCACACACGAATAAATTATTCACAGCAAAAATACATGTAAAAAATTATACATAAAACTTGAGATAATTTAATTTTGGCTGAAATAGCTCAGTTTTTGAGGCGGATCAGCAATGGAGGTTACGCAAGGAGGCTCGGAGCGGGAGAAATCGAACTCGGCTTCTTCGGCTCCGGTTGCCGCCGTGGCCAGTTTCTGGAAAGGTACAACATTTAATGCACTAGTACTACTAATTTTTATTTTTTTTCTTATTAGGTAGTAAATTATTGTTTTTATTAATGGAATTGTTGCATTGCCCCACATTACTTTTGTATGCTTAATATTATTGAGATTTGTGAAAATTATTTTTAAGCGAATTTGTAATTTTTTTTTTTGAATTTTTGAGTTGGATTGATTTTTGGTGTTAGATTGTTGATAATAATGTTGATTAAATACACATTCTTAGTGAAAATTGCGCAAATGAGAATTACAAGTATTGAGAGGCATTTTGCTTTGTGTCTGATGGTATATAATTGCGCGAGTTAGATTATATTAGGATACTTGAGGAAGTTTGATGGGCTATTTAAAATACGAATTATGATAGTTTAGGGGATTCAAAGCAAATAATTCACTTATTGAACGGCACAAAAGGACAGTTGGAATTTGATAAAGAAGAAAGTGGCAATCTTGGTTCCTTTCACATTTATCACCATGATTTCAAGTTGTGAGGCCAATTTTGCATTGCTCATAAGGATTTTCGAGCACTCGGGGATTATCTTGTTGACCGTGAAGAGGGTGGTGTTCTTCATTATTAGATATTTGTTTTGAGCAATGTATTATTATAATGGCTTGTTTCTAATGTTGATGATGCTCAGCATTAACTAACTTTGGGAAGATGATGAAGTGTCTCTCATTGTGAAAACTTGTTTAGTGGTCATAGAATCATGCGAAAGAATCTTTCATAAGATTTTAAATCTCTTCTTATGCATGGACATGCATATACCATACTAATGTAAAATAATCTTTATATTGTCAGTGGATAAAAAATTATATGCTTAGATTAAGCATGCAGTGTCTTATTTGCACTTAGTTGGAGAAAGAATGAACCATATCTCATATGCTTAGAAACTTTACTTCTATCATTCTGTATTGGCTGGTTGGTTGCATAAATTATACACTAATATGTCTTAATTGTGTAGATTTTGATCTAGAGAAAGAAAGAGCGGTTCTGGATGAGCAAGGGCTTAGGATTGCTGAGAATCAGGAGAACAGTCAAAAAAATCGTCGAAAGCTTGCAGAAAGTACTAGAGGTATTATACCGGCCTGGTCAATATTGTACACCTGCTTAGTTGTTCCTCACCTGCAATTTTAGCTGATGTGGGGATTCTTGCTTTGGATTTTATTGATGAGCACAAGTACTGGACATATAATCGGTCTTCCATTATTTCTTTTTGATAAGTGATGACTTTTATTCTTTCAATGTGCTGTTTAACAGATTTCAAGAAAGCTTCAAATGAAGAAAAGTTGAGTTTATTCAACTCTTTACTTAAGGGTTATCAAGAAGAAGTTGATAATCTGACCAAGAGAGCGAAATTTGGAGAAAATTCTTTTCTTAACATTTATCAGAAGCTTTATGAAGCACCAGATCCTTATCCAGTTCTTGCTTCAGTAGCAGTAAGTACAAGATCTCTGTTCATGTTTTCTTGTGGAACATTTTCCCTGAGAATTTGAAAGACATCATTCTTGGTTCTTATACAGCTGAATTCCATGTTTTTTTGAACCTCAATGCAGGAGGTATTACTTGTAATATCCCTTAACTGGAAAAATTAATTACTATTGTTAATGCATTTTCTCAACTGTTTCTGCCTTGTGGGGATGATTTACTGAATAATGTGGTCTTTATGTTGTTGGACAATAGTCGTGCTTCATGTCTTATTATTATTTCTTCTCTGGCTTCCTTTGAATTGAGAAATATTAACGCGTTGCTTTTGCATACAAGCCTTGTTCATACGACTTCAAGTGCATGCTTTAACCAAAAATAAAGTAGCTTCCGCTTTTGTTAAATGGAAACATGCACCATGAGAGTTCTATTTGATCTCAACACTGTAAAATGGATTATAAGCACCCAAAAAACGAAAGCTGTTACACTGTACATCATTTATGGAATTGAAGCATTCTTTGCATGGTATGGAACTGATGAATTTGCACTATAACCTAGGTTTCTAGTGATTGTTGTTATCATTCTGCAGGAGAAAGATTCAAAGCTGTCTGAACTAGAATCTGAGAACCGAAAGATGAAGGTTGAGCTTGAGGAATTCCGAACAGAGGCAACTCATCTGAAAAACCAACAGGCAACAATAAGAAGACTTGAAGAGCGCACCCGCCAGTTGGAACAACAGGTAGGAATCTCCTCAAAAAATATAGCATAAATTTCATTTTTCGCTTTTTGCAGCAATATGTGCATCAACCTGCTTTGTACTGATATTTAAATTATTATTCTATTTTTGGTGTATTTGCTCTTCAAATTTTTTTGAGGCTTACAAATCAGACTCTTCTTGCTCCTTGTGTTGTTTGCTTCTATATTTTGTTCTTTTGGCCAATTTTTTGACTTCATGCTGTGGACTTCCTACTTCTTGTGATGAGTGCGTAGGCTTGTTTAATTGACTAATGTTCTTTCATTTCATACATGTCTGATGTGAATATTCTCCTTCTGATTGTCTTTTTTCGCTGCAAATTTTAGATGGAAGAAAAAGTAAAGGAAATCGTGGAGATTAAGCAACGTAGTTTGGCAGAAGAGAATCAAAAAACTTTGGAGGTTTTGAAAGAAAGGTACTATCATCCTGGTTCAGGAAATGCATAATTTACTCTCTCTCTCTCTCTCTGTGTGTGTGCGTGCACCCAACACAACCCACCCCCAACCCCCCCCCCCCCCCCAACCAAAAAAAAAAAAGAGAAAGAAAGAGAAAAGACTAGTGCTTTACCGCTTATCATTGTCCCATTGATGCAGGGAGCGAATGTTGCAAGATCAATTACGGCAAGCTCAAGAAAGTGTATCTACAATGCAAAAATTTCATGAACTTGCTCAGAGCCAGTTGTTTGAAGTTCGTGCACAATCAGGTTGTATAATAGTCTATCTTAATTTCACTACTTCGATTTAACTGAATAGGTGGTTGAACTTTGGAGCCTTATTTTAAGAACTTATTGGATTATCACCTAATTTTGAAGATTGTCAATTTCAGAGGAAGATAGAGCAGCAAAACAATCAGAAGTCAATCTCTTGATGGACGAAGTTGAACGTGCACAATCTCGCCTTCTTAGTCTTGAGAGAGAGAAGGTATGCGAAAGGATCTGTAATTTGTTATGAAAAAGTTAACACAGCCTACCATCTTAGTGTTAACTAATGTATGTGGCATGTGTGTCTAATTGAAGATTGTTCTTTGTCCATGAGTGAGTCAGTCTGTGCTTGCTTGAAGCTTGGCAACAATTATCAGGGGCACTGATTTTCTGCTCATAGTGTTACAACTGTGAAATATTGTATGATGTAAAATAGATCTTCTTGTGATGAACCAGAGGAAAATGCTGTCTGCATAAACTATTCCTTTTTTTCCCTTATGTCCATTGTACACCATTTGACTGTAGTAATTTTAAGTTCATTTTTCCATATTTAAGTTCTTTAAAGAAAAACTGCAAAAAATCAATAGCGTGACTGAGGATCTTTGTGAATGTAACTAGAGCTGCTTACTGTGATTGCCATACTGGATATTTTTTTGCTTGATCCGCCATGCAGCTTTACTGGGTAGTTTACAATGGGTAGTGCCACACTGCCTCCTTGCCACTTATGTTCCAGTTCATGAGAAACTTAACTTCATCAGAGAGGTGATATGATCTTGAAAGGGGTTGCTCATCTGGGATTAAAATTTTTGTTTTCAACTTTGAGTGACATGACCAAAATTCTTTTATTCCTGCAATAGATACTAGTGATTGTACATTCTCTTATGCTTGTTATATTTTCTTCTGGAATTTGTACAGGGATTGTTACAATCCCAATTACAGACTGCTAATGAAGATAATGAGGAGAAGAACAGGTTAGTTCTGCTTTAAACCTCTTTTCTATTGTGGTTTAAGTGTTTTCTAGCTCTATTTGGTATTTAGTGGGTCTTTTGTGATGACTACCTAATATGAAGTGTAATCATACCAAGATGATTTAATAAGAAGATCTTGTCAGATGATATACAATCACCATATTACAGAAAACTGGATTTGTTCTTCATTTTTGTTTTTCATTTCAACGTCATCACTGACTACAGTAAACCAGACATAAATTAGTTGGCTAATCAGGGAAGAAAATCTGAGTTTCATTACTTGCTCACCCTTATTCCTTTTAGGGATGCTTCCATTCACTAAAACCACAAACTGCAATTCAGATATTGGGAAAATTATATGGTTAAATGGTGATTTGCAGAGAAACGTAGAAATGCTGCTATGCTTTTCTTAGGACTATGAGCTTGAATTTGTGTCATAATGCATGATTTTGTATGATCTAATATGATTTTAGCGAGGCTATATTAGAATGAAGGGAAGTGGTTCCATAAAGACTTGAGAGGATTTATTAGTTCTGAAAATTTGTAGGGTACTATTAACTTAAGCTGGAATATTATGTTGAATGCTCTTTTTTATACCTGGAATGATACCCATGACAAAGTAACCTATTAATGTTGCTTTTCCTACTCTAATTCTGAATCCGTGTGTTTCCGACTTTCATATGAATGTTTCAGTAGCATATCCGGTATACCGTTATTTTGGTTTTTTTGCAGTGATAGTCTGGATATGCATAGCATGCTTGAGAATTCTCTTAGTGCAAAGGAAAAGATAATTTCTGAATTAAACATGGAACTTCATGACATTGAAACCACTTTAGCAAATGAGCGAGAACAGCACATGATTGAGATGAAGAGATTGAATACTATGCTTAACGAGAAGGTATGTTTCTGTTTTTCGCCAAATTTCATCCCTGGGCACTGTAACAAGGCCTTCTTCCCAAATTATTGCACCCTTTGATCTTATTAGTTGGTTAATTAGTCAAGTGATCAGATAAGTTTTGGATACCTTTATATAATGTCTAGTAGTCCCTGTCACATTACTCCCATGAATTCCTTAAGAAATGAAATTTGACATGTCTGCTGCATCCTCCTGAGATTTGACTGTGAACTAACTGGTCTAGACAAGCATTTACTCCAAATATAATTTGAATATATCTTAATGCATATTGGAATATATATATATATATATATATATATATATATATATATATATATAGCTAAAATTGAAGCTTTGAAATGACACTGAGACTTCATGCAGACATAATGAGAAAGTTTATTCAGCTAGCCCTATTACATAAGATAAAGACTTACTTGAAATCTTAGCTAGAATTTTCATTTTAGAAAGGAAGGGATGACAAAAAGGAGGCAGCAAAGCAGGTAATGAGGCATGGCAAGAATTGGATCCATATTCTAAGATGGGGAAACAAAACAGTAGCCACTTTGTTACAATCATTTCTTTATTTGCTAGAGTTATTTATTAGCTATGATGTCGAATACATACTATATGGTTTGAGTCCTGGTCCATGCTTTCTGCAATGTCTTTTCGAAAAGGCACATTGAGGAATGAATTGCATCAATGTCTTCTGTTGATTACTCAAAATCTAAGATTTGATCATTGTTCCAGGTCTTTAACTGAATTCTAAGTTTTCTCATACAATCTTAGACCCAAGCGTGCTAATTATGGTATATGCAGTTATCTGTACATAAAATATTTTTTATTATTGATTTAGTTATTTTGTATCCTTCAGAATATGTCTGTTAAGTAATAAGGTTTCTCACTGTTTCTGTCTCACAAAAACTTTTGACTTATTTTGGAACTATACATGGTCAAAATTTCCAGGTTGGAGCCCCACCTTTCTGACAGTACTTCTATTTTTTCTGTTTTGTATCTGCCTCAATATTATATCTTCATTTGTTTTAAACATTTGTGTTATTTACTTTCCTTGATATTTCTTTTCACTTTTGAACACAAGGAAACCATTATCGATGAGTTAAAGAAGGAGCTTCAGGCAAGGCCAACAGAAAAATTAGTTGATGATTTGCGTAAAAAGGTTTAAAATCTTGCAGGTAATTAGTTTACTCCTGGCAAATTCTGCTTTGTTCCATAACACCTTTTCAGGTTATCTTGATTATAACATTTTCAATTGGAAAGACAGGAAAATGAGAAGGGTAGAGAACTCCTTAAAACATGAGCAAAAGAATAAAATGTGCATTACTTAGTCAATGTGCTTAGATATCCTCATCTTTGGTTCACGGCTTTATCAGGTGAATAAGTGATTGAAATTTTTGAACGGGGGGCAAAAAGACTGGATATTTTTCGTCAAATTCAGTATGGATGAATTTCAAGTTTTCTTTTACTTAAAACCTCCTGCTCTCTGTATCCACTTGCTTCTCAAGGCTTTTGTTTTGGAAATGATAATGGTCACTTGTTTTAACAAAATGCAATGAATTTTAGATCTGTTGCTATTGAAAAAGTATGCTGTCATCTCTGTAGTGATAATTTCAGCATACTTTTGCTATATTGGTGTTTTTGGCTTTCAACATTGTAAGGAAGATTTCACATCATAAATCTTCCAACTATGTCCTCTCACTGGCCCTGTTTCATTTTCTTTGGCCTTCTTTGTTCTTTTATATATTCAAAAGAATAAGAATGGAATGTTCATCCCGTTTTGGGTTTGCTCTCATGACTACAACTTAGGTTGTAGATTGATCATTTTTTCTTTTATACTCCTATCAACAATTTCTTGCCAAACTTTAGGCAGTGGGTTATAATTCGATTGAGGCTGAAGATTGGGAAGTAGCTACTACTGGAGAAGAGATGAGCAAACTTGAGTCACTACTTCTTGACAAGAACCGGAAAATGGAGCACGAACTCACTCAATTGAAGGTATGAACTTACAAAGCGGTCAAGGTCAATGATTTTAGTGGTCCCAATATCTTTTTAACTGCTGTCTACACCATTATCTTTTACATGTGTTAGCACTTCTACAAAAGAAAATTATCAGATAATGAGTTATGTCTTCAATTGTTGCAGAATATTAACATATCACATGAGATTGGCCTGTTGATTAGAGTGTTTTATTATTATTATTATTTTTATACTGTCAGGTCAAGCTTTCTGAAAAGACATCTTTGTTGGAAGCAGCGGAAGCCAAGACAGTGGAATTAACTGCAAAGGTCAATGAACAAAAAAGGCTAATACAAAAGCTAGAAGATGACATACTAAAGGTTAGGTCAATTTTTTAAATAAGTGCACGTGATGATTTGTTAATATACACAGGATTTTATGCTTTTTCCTTGTGTGATTATGGAAGATCTCACATTAGCATAATATCATAGTTTTAAAAATAGTAAGCATGATGATTGTATGAAATTAAACTTGTTTGGTTATTGTTTGGACATCTGTACAACTGTGGTGTGAAAAACATATTACTTGAACCTTTTATATGTCTTTTCCCTTGTTAATTTGTAATGCAATGGCAGGGTTATGGTTCAAAAGATAGAAAAGGCACTCTATTTGAAGATTGGGATCTATCAGAGTCTGGAGGAACAGAACGATCTGAGGTATGTTTTGCTGCTGCTTTGCAAGTCTTACTCTAAATTTCCATCCCCACAAAACCATGGAAGTAAAATTGGTGAATATATTAGACTAACACTTATATTTTGCAGGATAGATATATCATATACTTTTTTGTGAACTCCGGTATTTATTTCTCTCTACAGTTTGATTAGAACTGTAGCTCAGTAATAGAGCTCAGCTACTTCTAAACTCCTTTGCCTAGTGAGTTGTTTTGATTTATGTGTCCTTGCATCTGAAACTCAGTAAACTTTAAAGTAGCAAGCGGCTAGCAGGAATCCTATATCTTACTATTCATAAACTTGCATGATATTCCACATCAATGCCACTGGTGGCTGTTAGTCAGCAATCCCTTGAACGTATCCGATTCTGGATCCCATTTTCTTAAAACAAGTTATGTATATTTTTTAATATACTTTAACAAAATGATCTCAAAGAGGAACAGTTGATAAAAGATCATGGACACATGAATTAAAACCCAAAAACAAGTATTTGATGGCTGTAAATACATAGGATACATGAATTGAAACCCAAAAACAAGTGTAGTTGCTGATGGTTAAAGTTGTATTTTATTCCATTGATCTGTTGAGACGAGTACAATGTATCCAAATTTCCGTCACCAGTATAACAAAAAAAAAAAAAAAAAAAGGAATGTAAAATCTGCTGTCGCGCAATAGGAAACTCACCCAACACATCTGGAAATGCATTTTTATTTGCTTAGTAAATTTTACATTTTATTGGTCCAACACTGTTGTTTCTCAGCTCATGAATATGGCATTTTTCAACAGAATGCTGAACAAAGACATGTTTCCTTGGATCAAGATCAAAGTTCGATGCTTAAGGTGATATGCAACCAACGAGACCGTTTTAGGGCACGCTTGAGAGAAACTGAAGAGGTTGGTTAGTTGGATTTGGTTATTATCTGTACTCTTATATTTCAACACCTTTGTCTTTTACCACGCTGTAATATGTTCGCTTCACTCATGTTCTGATCTGTTGAACATTTTTCCTTGCAGGAAATAAGGCAGCTGAAGGAGAAAAATTGGGATGCTAAATACTGAACTTGAGAAAACAAAAGCAGATAATGTGAAGCTTTATGGGAAAATTCGTTATGTTCAGGATTATAATTCTGAAAAGTAATTTCAAGAGGATCAAAGAAGGTGATTTATTGCAATTTATCTATCTATTTACCCTACTTCTAGATTATATTAGCTAAATAACTCCATATATTCAGTATGCCGATGATCTAGAAAGTGGTTTCAGCTCTGATGTGGAATCGAAGTATAAGAAGATATATGAAGATGACATAAATCCTTTTGCGGCATTCTCAAGAAGGTTTTCTGACTGAAATCGTTTTTTCTGTGTTTCATTTCTTATGTGTTTTGTCTATCCGCTTTCTTTGCAATAATATAGCACTATGTTGTATACAGTGCCTAGTTTGATTTCCTTACCCTAAATGTAGAGTGAAAGAAGACAAAAAGCCTTAATATCTCTTTACACTCGATAATTGTGTTGCAGAAATTTGTCTATATACATTAGTTACCTAAATGGCCTGATCTTTTACTTCCTGTATTCCCCATTTTTCAGTTGTGGCTTTTTCTTTTTCAGTTTTTGTATCTACAACCAACTAAATTTTCACTTGCTTTGATTTCTATTTTGCAGTTATTACATTTTTTTGTCCATTTTTTCAGTTTTTATACCTACAAATGATACTTTTTCTTAAAATCTGCTTTTATATATCTTGAAATTTTTGAAGTGCTTTTCCAAACTATTCAAACTGTGTATCATTCCTTTGAAATAGAAAACATGTAAATAGTTTCCTATTTTCGAAACTTACTGTTAATGAATGTGCTATAACTCTGTTGTTGCTTCTTTTACATTGATTTTTGCTTGTCATAATACATGGACTCACCCTAGCTTTCTTTTCTCTCGCTTCCTTTTTTGTTCCCTTTTGAACCATGCTTAGGAAAGAGATCAAAGGTACAAGGAGCTGGGCTTAAGGGATAAAATTACTCTTAGCAGTGGACGTTTTCTTCTCAGTAACAAGTATGCTCCATGATCTTTGATCTGATATCTTTTATATAAATTCTGTACAGTGGTTTCTCTTTTATTCAGAAATGGGATTAGACATGATTTCGATCTGATTTGCTGTCCATTCTTTTTAGTTCAATTTCTGTGGAGAATATTTTGCATGATAATCTTTTGCTCGCGTCAACTGTAGATCTTTCTAAATGTGATTGGCACATATTTTACTTCTGAAGGTCACATATTTTACTTCTGAAGGTTTCAGAAAATTGATCAAAAATTACAACAATGAATTAATCACCATAAATCTATTATCTTCTGTCCACAGACACAGGATAGTGGTTGAGAAGTTATTCGACTTGGAATTTATGAGTTTGCCTAGTTATTGTAGTGTTGAACCTGGTCCAACTGTAGCTTCTACAACTTTGAGTTGGGAATTTGTCCATTACTAGACTAGATTATCGACTTTTATCTGTTAGGGCTAAAATAGCACTTGGCAAATGCGGCTAAAAGTTATTGGTTGATACGTGCTTAGACAGACAATTTTCAAAAACTTTTATCTATGGCAGTTGAATCTAGGACTACAGATTACGAGCCCTTAAGCTTATATCCAAATATGCTCTTTTCTAGTGTTGGAAATTTATGACTGCCTATAGTTAGCCTCATTGTTGTCCATAGCTGGCTATCACTTATTCTTAACCTCATTACTTCATGAATTAGTTCTTTCATTTCTCATTTCCCTTTTTCTGGGGGCTTAGGGGAATACTGTATGTCTTGACCTGAGGATTAAGTTTTGACACCTGCTTAACGGAATTATAATTGAATGTCTGACAGATATGCTCGGACCTTTGCATTCTTCTATACAATTGGATTGCACGTTTTAGTGTTCACTTGTCTATACAGGATGTCAGCTCTAAGCCACCTGAGGTAATTGTGCTCTAACAATGTCTTGTCTTTTTTCCCTTTTTTAACTGAATGTTATTATTTTCTCATCATCTCAAGCGCTGATTGTTCATTATCTTCTCTGTTTATGCAGCAATGGTCCTGAGGAGTCACTGGTTGGTGATAAAAACTTAAATCTTCCTCACGCATTGTAATCCTCTTTGATATTTTTTCTTCTTTCTCTTATACCCCCTTTTACCCCCTTTTGGGTGATTCCTTCATGCAATTGTAGACCCAAAAAAAGAACTAATTGATGCAAGCATTTTTATGTGGTGTAAATAGAGACACTAACGTGCCACTTCTTGATTCCCCTATGTTCATCCCTTCCCCTCCTTAACAGTACTCAAGTCTTCTAAGTTTTCTTATTGCTGCATTGATTGGTGTATCAATGAGCGTACTGACTAGAGATAGCTTACTCGCAGAGAATATTTTCTCGTACTTGTAATTAATTTATGGAGAATTACTATTTCTTTTTGTTTTGGTAAGTCATCGAGAATCAATTACGCCTGAGAAGAATGTTAACCTGAAATTGCCTGTTCTTAATGTGCAAAAATTTTAAGAGTGAAAAGGAACCAAATATTTTGGAAAAATGCAGAGATTGCTGAAACTAATTTCAGTAATCTGAAGGTGGTCGTTAAACTTTACTAATTAATTTTAATATTTCATGGTAATTCTTTTGGTACCAATTTGGTCCTAAGTACCAATTTTAGTTCAACAATGTTTGAAAGCGGTAAACTACTGGAATCTATATTTTAATAAAACGAATTATTTCAACCAAAATTAATAAAAGTACAATTAAATGTTGGATTTTTTGGAAATCGTTTTCTTAAACAAACATTTGTATATTCCCTTGTTGGAGAATCCATGGTCCTTTATGCTATAAAAGAAGTCATGCATGAGACATGTAACTGTAAAAACGATACAGAAACTTTGACTCAAAATGAGATAATAATATGCTTTTTTTTATCAAGTGTTGGTGTATTGTATGTTTGTTGCCTCACATAAGTGAGGTGAGGCTCTCAATGATGTGCTAGGTGAAGCCCTAAATTGTTTGTTATACACAATTTGAGGATTTGACTTCTCGAAATTATCTAAAAACTCCCCCTCTTTGAAAATCCCCTATCTACTGCAAGCGAAATCTTGAGATTTGATCTCAAGACCAACAGTAGGGGGAGACCCTTGATTTGATCCCAGGACCTACAGTAGGGGGAGACCTTAAGGGTCTCCCCTGACCACTGGGCTAACGGCCCAGTGGCTGATAATAATATGCTTATATTAACTAAGATGACAAACAAAAATTTGAGTAGTAGAAAAATTTATAATGTAATTGTGAACTTTTTTCAAGTCATTTGTATCTTCTATCTTATGTTAATATAGTGGTTTAAAAATTGTTGTGGTGAGGTGATATGACACAAACTGTTGAGTCATTTTGAATATTTAATAATCCAAAATTGCCGAATTAAGGCCAGAAATGCAACTCTTTGAAACCCTCTTATCGTTAGTGTATCGAAGAAAATAAAAATTTTTCTATGGATATATCCGTCAACAAAGTCGTTGTAGTATAGTGGTGAGTATTCCCGCCTGTCCACGCGGGCGACCCGGGTTCGATCCCCGGCAACGGCGCCATTTTTGTTTTAATTTATTGCGTCTATAATACGACGTCGTGGTAGTTTAATTTTTTTTTCTTTTCAGTTTTGCTAGCCGTGGGGGCGGCGCGGCTCCATTCAACCAATCAAATCCTAAAAAATTTTATTCTCAAAAAAAAAAAAAAAAAAAAAAATCCTAAAAAAATTTCTTAAAAGCTGGAAATTCAAATCCCAATTGATTTTTGCTTTGTTTCACCTTCATAATGACTTAGCCCCTGCAATTTCCACCACCATCTCATCCGCCGTCACTCTCCGCCTCCTCTCCTCCTCCTCTTCCTTCTCTTCGAAAACCCTACACCCATTCTATTCTTGGATTAGGCATAATTCCACTATTCCTAATCTTACCTCCAAAAACCCAATGTTTAGTAACAATCATAATATAACCTCTCCCCTTCTTCAATCTCCGCAGGCAGCCGCCTTCTCGGCTAGCACCCTCGCTCCAGAACCCCAGCCGGATAAGTCGAAGCCCCAGCCTTGGCTCATTGTAGGCCTCGGTAACCCTGGCAAGCGTTACAATGGGACCCGCCATAATGTCCGCACCCTACTCCCCTTGTCTTAATTTGTACCTTTTTTTTTTTTTGGTTTTTAAATATAAGCATATTATTACTAATAAAATTTTGATGAGTTTTTGATATATTTAGGTGGGTTTTGAGATGGTGGATTATATAGCTGAAGCAGAAGGATTTCCATGAGTAGTGTTTCCTTCAGGGCCCTGTTTGGAAAAGGTTCATTTTTTATTCTTTCTTCTAATTTTGATAATAATCTTTTAGTAGTATAGGAAAACTAAAAAGATACAGATTTTATCAGTTTACTGTGAAGAAACAAAGATTTTATCAATTTTGGGAGGTTTTATTGGAAAAAATTATTGATTTGTAGGTATGTTTTAATTATGGGAAAAGAATTAAAAATTTTTATGGATAATTGTTGGAGTTGTTGCATTGATTTTAGTTATTTGTAGGTCATATTGCAAATGTGCCTGTTATGTTAGCTAAACCACAGACTTTCATGAATGCAAGTGGTGAGTCTGTAAGTAATAAGTTCTCTCTACTTGATAAATTTTGTTTGGAACAGATGCAAACGGATGCTAACTCATGCGTCTAATAAAGGGAAATTTAATTCTTTTTCCTCTGTTTTTGTGAGTAGGTTGGAGCGATTGCTTCGTATTATAAAATTCCTTTGAAGCATGTTCTTGTGGTAAATTATGCACGCTTTTACTAAAAGTTGATAATTAGCTCTCTTTTAACCTTGAATGGCATGAGAAGCTTAAAAGATTTTTTGGCTTTGTAGATTTTTGATGATATGGATCTTCCGTTTGCAAAGCTGCGACTATTGCCAAAGGGTGGACATGGAGGGCACAACGGGTATATAGCATGTTGCCACATTAGGTTTTATGTTGCCTCTAGATGACATCTATTATTTGAATACACCAAAAAGCAAAAAGAAAAAAGCTGATTTTTCTGTCAAATTCCCATCTATGTGATCTATTATCCGTTGCATACTCCTCATGCGGTGAATTTATAATTGTTATTGTACAATTAGAGAATTGATATCTACGTGTTGTTTATCGCTACGTGGACAGATATCCGATCCCAATACAATGAGGTTTAATTTTGTTTCAAAGCGAGTTAAAGTTGTTTACAAAATAACAGAATCAGACATGGAAGCAAGCAAGACACTATAGTAGTTGTTCTTTCCTTTCTGAATTGGAGTTAAAAATCACGGCATCTAAAAATTTTAGAGCTCTAGTTATTGTTATCCTTAGAACTGGATATTAACATTTACCTCAGTGCAATGTTTGTGTTTCTGTAGGCTTTTTAAATTACGCCTT
>CM045566.1:4497632-4540585 GCA_024721245.1 Mitragyna speciosa | reverse complement strand
TTGGATTTTGGTTATTATCTGTACTCTTATATTTCAACACCTTTGTCTTTTACCACGCTGTAATATGTTCGCTTCACTCATGTTCTGATCTGTTGAACATTTTTCCTTGCAGGAAATAAGGCAGCTGAAGGAGAAAATTGGGATGCTAAATACTGAACTTGAGAAAACAAAAGCAGATAATGTGAAGCTTTATGGGAAAATTCGTTATGTTCAGGATTATAATTCTGAAAAAGTAATTTCAAGAGGATCAAAGAAGGTGATTTATTGCAATTTATCTATCTATTTACCCTACTTCTAGATTATATTAGCTAAAATAACTCCATATTTTCAGTATGCCGATGATCTAGAAAGTGGTTTCAGCTCTGATGTGGAATCGAAGTATAAGAAGATATATGAAGATGACATAAATCCTTTTGCGGCATTCTCAAAGAAGGTTTTCTGACTGAAATCGTTTTTTCTGTGTTTCATTTCTTATGTGTTTTGTCTATCCGCTTTCTTTGCAATAATATAGCACTATGTTGTATACAGTGCCTAGTTTTGATTTCCTTACCCTAAATGTAGAGTGAAAGAAGACAAAAAGCCTTAATATCTCTTTACACTCGATAATTGTGTTGCAGAAATTTGTCTATATACATTAGTTACCTAAATGGCCTGATCTTTTACTTCCTGTATTCCCCATTTTTCAGTTGTGGCTTTTTCTTTTTCAGTTTTTGTATCTACAACCAACTAAATTTTCACTTGCTTTGATTTCTATTTTGCAGTTATTACATTTTTTGTCCATTTTTTCAGTTTTTATACCTACAAATGATACTTTTTCTTAAAATCTGCTTGTTATATATCTTGAAATTTTTGAAGTGCTTTTCCAAACTATTCAAACTGTGTATCATTCCTTTGAAATAGAAAACATGTAAATAGTTCCTATTTTCGAAACTTACTGTTAATGAATGTGCTATAACTCTGTTGTTGCTTCTTTTACATTGATTTTTGCTTGTCATAATACATGGACTCACCCTAGCTTTCTTTTCTCTCGCTTCCTTTTTTGTTCCCTTTTGAACCATGCTTAGGAAAGAGATCAAAGGTACAAGGAGCTGGGCTTAAGGGATAAAATTACTCTTAGCAGTGGACGTTTTCTTCTCAGTAACAAGTATGCTCCATGATCTTTGATCTGATATCTTTTATATAAATTCTGTACAGTGGTTTCTCTTTTATTCAGAAATGGGATTAGACATGATTTCGATCTGATTTGCTGTCCATTCTTTTTAGTTCAATTTCTGTGGAGAATATTTTGCATGATAATCTTTTGCTCGCGTCAACTGTAGATCTTTCTAAATGTGATTGGCACATATTTTACTTCTGAAGGTCACATATTTTACTTCTGAAGGTTTCAGAAAATTGATCAAAAATTACAACAATGAATTAATCACCATAAATCTATTATCTTCTGTCCACAGACACAGGATAGTGGTTGAGAAGTTATTCGACTTGGAATTTATGAGTTTGCCTAGTTATTGTAGTGTTGAACCTGGTCCAACTGTAGCTTCTACAACTTTGAGTTGGGAATTTGTCCATTACTAGACTAGATTATCGACTTTTATCTGTTAGGGCTAAAATAGCACTTGGCAAATGCGGCTAAAAGTTATTGGTTGATACGTGCTTAGACAGACAATTTTCAAAACTTTTATCTATGGCAGTTGAATCTAGGACTACAGATTACGAGCCCTTAAGCTTATATCCAAATATGCTCTTTTCTAGTGTTGGAAATTTATGACTGCCTATAGTTAGCCTCATTGTTGTCCATAGCTGGCTATCACTTATTCTTAACCTCATTACTTCATGAATTAGTTCTTTCATTTCTCATTTCCCTTTTTCTGGGGGCTTAGGGGAATACTGTATGTCTTGACCTGAGGATTAAGTTTTGACACCTGCTTAACGGAATTATAATGAATGTCTGACCAGATATGCTCGGACCTTTGCATTCTTCCTATACAATTGGATTGCACGTTTAGTCCGGTTTCACTTGTCTATACAGGATGTCAGCTCTAAGCCACCTGAGGTAAATTGTGCTCTAACAATGTCTTGTCTTTTTTTCCCTTTTTTAACTGAATGTTATTATTTTCTCATCATCTCAAGCGCTGATTGTTCATTATCTTCTCTGTTTATGCAGCAATGGTCCTGAGGAGTCACTGGTTGGTGATAAAAACTTAAATCTTCCTCACGCATTGTAATCCTCTTTGATATTTTTTCTTCTTTTCTCTTTATACCCCCTTTTACCCCCTTTTGGGTGATTCCTTCATGCAATTGTAGACCCAAAAAAAGAACTAATGATGCAAGCATTTTTATGTGGTGTAATAGAGACACTAACGTGCCACTTCTTGATTCCCCTATGTTCATCCCTTCCCCTCCTTAACAGTACTCAAGTCTTCTAAGTTTTTCTTATTGCTGCATTGATTGGTGTATCAATGAGCGTACTGAACTAGAGATAGCTTACTCGCAGAGATATTTTCTCGTACTTGTAATTAATTTATGGAGGAATTACTATTTCTTTTTGTTTGGTAAGTCATCGAGAATCAATTACGCTTCTGAGAAGAATGTTAACCTGAAATTGCCTGTTCTTAATGTGCAAAAATTTTAAGAGTGAAAAGGAAACCAAATATTTTGGAAAAATGCAGAGGATTGCTGAAACTAATTTCAGTAATCTGAAGGTGGTCGTTAAACTTTACTAATTAATTTTAATATTTCATGGTAATTCTTTTGGTACCAATTTGGTCCTAAGTACCAATTTTAGTTCAACAATGTTTGAAAGCGGTAAACTACTGGAATCTATATTTTAATAAACGAATTATTTCAACCAAATTAATAAAAGTACCAATTAAATGTTGGATTTTTTGGAAATCGTTTTCTTTAAACAAACATTTGTATATTCCCTTGGTTGGAGAATCCATGGTCCTTTATGCTATAAAAGAAGTCATGCATGAGACATGTAACTGTAAAAAACGATACAGAAACTTTGACTCAAAATGAGATAATAATATGCTTTTTTTTTATCAAGTGTTGTGTATTGTATGTTTGTTTGCCTCACATAAGTGAGGTGAGGGCTCCAATGATGTGCTAGGTGAAGCCCTAAATTGTTTGTTATACACAATTTGAGGATTTGACTTCTCGAAATTATCTAAAAACTCCCCCTCTTTGAAAATCCCCTATCTACTGCAAGCGAAATCTTGAGATTTGATCTCAAGACCAACAGTAGGGGGAGACCCTTGATTTGATCCCAGGACCTACAGTAGGGGGAGACCTTAAGGGTCTCCCCTGACCACTGGGCTAACGGCCCAGTGTGCTGATAATAATATGCTTATATTAACTAAGATGACAAACAAAATTTGAGTAGTAGAAAAATTTATAATGTAATTGTGAACTTTTTTCAAGTCATTTGTATCTTCTATCTTATGTTAATATAGTGGTTTAAAAATTGTTGTGGTGAGGTGATATGACACAAACTGTTGAGTCATTTTGAATATTTAATAATCCAAATTGCGAATTAAGGCCCAGAAATGCAACTCTTTGAAACCCTCTTATCGTTAGTGTATCGAAGAAAATAAAAATTTTTCTATGGATATATCCGTCAACAAAGTCGTTGTAGTATAGTGGTGAGTATTCCCGCCTGTCACGCGGGCGACCCGGGTTCGATCCCCGGCAACGGCGCCATTTTTGTTTTAATTTATTGCGTCTATAATACGACGTCGTGGTAGTTTAATTTTTTTTTCTTTTCAGTTTTGCTAGCCGTGGGGGCGGCGGCGGCTCCATTCAACCAATCAAATCCTAAAAAATTTTATTCTCAAAAAAAAAAAAAAAAAAAATCCTAAAAAATTTCTTAAAAGCTGGAAATTCAAATCCAATTGATTTTTGCTTTGTTTCACCTTCATAATGAACTTAGCCCCTGCAATTTCCACCACCATCTCATCCGCCGTCACTCTCCGCCTCCTCTCCTCCTCCTCTTCCTTCTCTTCGAAAACCCTACACCCATTCTATTCTTGGATTAGGCATAATTCCACTATTCCTAATCTTACCTCCAAAACCCAATGTTTAGTAACAATCATAATATTAACCTCTCCCCTTCTTCAATCTCCGCAGCAGCCGCCTTCTCGGCTACACCCTCGGCTCCAGAACCCCAGCCGGATAAGTCGAAGCCCCAGCCTTGGCTCATTGTAGGCCTCGGTAACCTGGCAAGCGTTACAATGGGACCCGCCATAATGTCCGCACCCTACTCCCCTTGTCTTAATTTGTACCTTTTTTTTTTTTTTTGGTTTTTAAATATAAGCATATTATTACTAATAAAATTTTTGATGAGTTTTTGATATATTTAGGTGGGTTTTGAGATGGTGGATTATATAGCTGAAGCAGAAGGGATTTCCATGAGTAGTGTTTCCTTCAGGGCCCTGTTTGGAAAAGGTTCATTTTTTATTCTTTCTTCTAATTTTGATAATAATCTTTTAGTAGTATAGGAAAACTAAAAAGATACAGATTTTATCAGTTTACTGTGAAGAAACAAAGATTTTATCAATTTTGGGAGGTTTTATTGGAAAAAATTATTGATTTGTAGGTATGTTTTAATTATGGGAAAAGAATTAAAAATTTTATGGATAATTGTTGGAGTTGTTGCATTGATTTTAGTTATTTGTAGGTCATATTGCAAATGTGCCTGTTATGTTAGCTAAACCACAGACTTTCATGAATGCAAGTGGTGAGTCTGTAAGTAATAAGTTCTCTCTACTTGATAAATTTTGTTTGGAAACAGATTGCAAACGGATGCTAATTCATGCGTCTAATAAAGGGAAATTTAATTCTTTTTCCTCTGTTTTTGTGAGTAGGTTGGAGCGATTGCTTCGTATTATAAAATTCCTTTGAAGCATGTTCTTGTGGTAAATTATGCACGCTTTTACTAAAAGTTGATAATTAGCTCTCTTTTAACCTTGAATGGCATGAGAAGCTTAAAAGATTTTTTGGCTTTGTAGATTTTTGATGATATGGATCTTCCGTTTGCAAAGCTGCGACTATTGCCAAAGGGTGGACATGGAGGGCACAACGGGTATATAGCATGTTGCCACATTAGGTTTTATGTTGCCTCTAGATGACATCTATTATTTGAATACACCAAAAAGCAAAAAGAAAAAAGCTGATTTTTCTGTCAAATTCCCATCTATGTGATCTATTATCCGTTGCATACTCCTCATGCGGTGAATTTATAATTGTTATTGTACAATTAGAGAATTGATATCTACGTGTTGTTTATCCCTACGTGGACAGATATCCGATCCCAATACAATGAGGTTTAATTTTGTTTCAAAGCGAGTTAAAGTTGTTTACAAAATAACAGAATCAGACATGGAAGCAAGCAAGACACTATAGTAGTTGTTCTTTCCTTTCTGAATTGGAGTTAAAAATCACGGCATCTAAAAATTTTAGAGCTCTAGTTATTGTTATCCTTAGAACTGGATATTAACATTTACCTCAGTGCAATGTTTGTGTTTCTGTAGGCTTTTAAATTACGCCTTTTCTGTCTGTCTCTGTCTGAGTGAAACCCTTCATTCTTTTCATAGCCTGCTACCTGGTTGTTAAAAATAAGAACACCTAGAAAATAGCTTTTGGTTTCTCAAGTGTATCATAAAGCTCTGTTGCACTAGAATCAGTTTTTATGTATTGATGTCATTCTCTTTTGCAGGATGAAGAATATATTCATCATTTTAAAAGTAGCCGAGACTTTCCTCGTCTGCGGATAGGTACTTCCTGAACTTATCTTTCCTTGTGTAGAAATGTTCTTCAGGTACTAGCGATTCACCTATTTCATGATATGCATAGGCATTGGGCGGCCCTCCTGGAAAAATGGATCCTATAAATTTTGTTATGCGCCCGTTCAACAAACAAGAACGTGAAGAGGTAATTATAACTATGACAAATTATCCTGAATGTCATGTTTATTTATCAAGTGCTTATGGTTAATCAGAAGAAAGAGCCAACATGAGGATTATGTTAACAATTGTCTCTTTCCTTTCTGCAGTTAGATGTTACCTTGCAGACTGGCTTGGAAGCTGTGCGAATCCTTTGCTTGAGGGTATTAATAAAAGTGCGACTTTTGTTAATAGTGCTAAATCACTGGAACAACTTCATTAAATCACCGGTAGCTTACATCTTCTTTACGTGGTAACAACATGTTGCAAGTTTTCAAGTGGAGGAAGCTCGCAATCTTACCATGGTACTAAATTACGGAGATCGATGTTGCTTTACTATGCCAGGAGCTTACATGCAGATAGGATATAGAGGCCAATTTTTTCTTTCTTTCGTTGACTTTTTTTTTTATATCTGAATTTTTCAGTCGAGGATATATATATATTTTTAAAGATAACAATTAATGATTGATGTTTGCTTTTTAGTCTCATCAATGTAGTTTGCTCGTTTTGTTTTAAATGATAATGGGATAATCCAGGCTTCTGACCCTCCACGAGCCATTGAAAATTGAAATGCAGCAAAAAATATTTCTTATTTCTCCAAGATGGGACGATGAATGAAAATTATGTAGTATAGAATAGTTTTTTTTTTTTTTATCGAAGTTGCTTTCTTTAGAAAGTGCCAAATCAAGGGGTACATAAAAATTAAATGTCACAGTGCGTATGAAAAATCTAAACTCTGAGAAAGAGTTCAAGAATTTCACTATTTTTCAGAAGGGATTATTTCAGAAACCTCGTTTGATATTTATGACAATCTCACCTAGCACCTCCGAGGTTTTAAAATTTACATAAACCTCTCCTAATATTATTGTTTTGATAACAAACCTTCATCCAAAAATCATATATACCTAAAATGCCCATGTACAACTAATATTTAATGTTAATCTCTCCAAACTAAGTTTTTATTCATTTCCATGGCCATGAAACTTTTATTTTCTCACCCTCATCTTATCTCATACTATTTACTGAAATCTTAAAAAGTCTAACTATTTGTACTATTAAAATTTCAAAGCAAACAAAATTTTCAGCCCTATTATACTAAAACAAAGTTCAATCAGTATCATATTAAACATCAGCATCCCTTGAATATTTAAGTTTTAACTTCACAAAAGCAAAATCAAAATTTGTTCATTTGCGAAATTGTGTCTTAATCCAAATTTGAGAATCCCAAGGTGCCGGGTAAATTGTTATTCAGAGGTTATTCATTAGAGAGAAGGAATTGTTAGGGGGGGATCGTAGAATTTGCTTGGATTTAATTTTAAAGGGTCAGACAAGTTGGGAAAAGACAAAAGGAAAGGTCTATTAAATTTAGAAAAGAGAAGAAAATAGGGTTTTGAAAATTTTGATTTATTACTATGTTAAGGCTGCTATGGTTATTTTCTATAGTCACAGGAGGTATGTATAATTTTTAAAACTTAAGGGGTGCTAGGTGAAATTATCATAAATTGCAGGAGAGGTTTTTGAAATTATCCCTTTTCAAAATGAACATTATTAGCAACAAAAAGAATATAAAAAAGTAATGATGACTAAGAAAGTAGCTTCAGGCCCCTTCAGTTTTTTCATCCAGCAAAGCGAAAAAAGACTTGAGACCTGCACATATCCCACATCGGATGTTGTAAGGGTGAACTAAGCACGCAATTACTATTTAAATACAGGTCGAAGCAACTTTAAAAACATACTTACCTGGACGGGGTCAATGGGCGACCAAGAAGGCCCATGGCCTAGGTTGGTGACCTCCATTGCACTTGGGAGGGGTGCCCGCCTAAGGTCAGCCCAAGTGGTTGAGCCTACGTCATAATTTGTGGTAGAGGGGGCCTGCGTGCGCGCGGCTCCTGTCCAATCCCATATGCTAAAACTTTGGACCCATAACATTGTATGTGTCTAATATTGTCAATGATTTACGTGTACATAATTATTGTCCGACAGTCTCTTGGGCTATTAAAACTTGTAGCCCATAACATTGTATATGGGTCTCATTATGTCAATGAAATGCATAAGCATAATTATTGGCCGAATTTGGGCTTTGAACTCAAGCTCAATTCTTAGCAATATCTTATGGGCTTTTATGCTCTTCACTTTGACAAAAAGCCCCTTAGTGAGTGTTGTAAGTTTGGGTTTGGGAGTACATAATAGGTGTTGTGGTCTCTTCATTACTCTAGTTCAATAATATTCGTTGGTAATGATTAATTTTCTTGAGTGGCACATTGTTTCGAAATATATTAAAAAATTATCATTTTTATCTGCAAAAAAGAAAAAAAAATGGTACCATACCGCCATATTTATTAAGTATTAGATTTCATCCAGAAAATATTGGGGAATGAATTATATCATGGTTAAGATTTTAACACTAAAAACAACGAAGATGAAAGTAGAAAGAAGAGGTTTAATTACTTAGCCCCTTGCAACCAAGAAAATCAGCCATGCCTGATGCTGATCCAATTTAAACTTGATGGGGTTTGGCGGGTGGAATCACGATAAAGATCAAGAAGTAGCTGTCAATAAATGAAGTTGGGTAAAGCATCGCAGTCCTCGATTGGTCCTGCTCCAGCTTTAAATTTGTGGGCAAAAGTAGTGTGGCTTAATGGTAAGAAACCCAATCCCGATAATCACCTTCTGGGAGTGATATTGTGGTTCAAATCTCCTCACCCCCACATATTCGACCATGTGAGGTAGAAGGAAAATATATGATCCCATCTTAAGAATTTTGTTTGTTTCTTCAGAAGGGGAAAAACGGACAGAAAAGCAAAATTTTGCATTGTACACTGCATTTTTCAATTACTTTGTGACCTTTTAACATGAGAGTAGCTGCAAATTGTATGTATTAAATATCTCAATTCTGACACGCTTATCTATTGCAGCAAGTTGAAGGACGACACAAAATCAATTGAATCTGATAGCAAGATGGAATGAAAATGGACTGAAAAGCAAGTCATATGGATACAGCTAGCTTGCATCATAACCACCATTGCTTTTCCATGCAACATATCACCAGACACAATGACTAGATGGATTCCAAAATTATCAAGATTCTTTGCATCTTCCTCTCAATAGAAGAAAATGACTCCTAAACCGAAATTATACAGTTTATGGCTGCTTCATATATTATCACCTTTCATGATAACTGTGTTATTACATTCTTGCGTAATATTTTTGAATGCTAGGACTATAATCACACGCTGTTAGGATTTTAGGACTCAGGAAATTAACAAAATTTTTTATAATGAATTTAACTTGACATCGTTCGAAAGAAAAACAAACATCCATGGGTGAAAGTTCTGTTCCTAATTAAGCCTTATGATGATTTAAATATCATTTCCCAACACACAGAAAATGATTAGTGTGTTAAGATGGAACGTGAAAATGTTGACACAAAAAAAACAAAAGGTCACTCAGAGCATATCATGCTTGTGTCACAATCAGATTGACACAATCCACATATTTTCTTCCCTTCAATCCTAAGTTCACATTAACTTCCAAAAGATTGCACACGATTCTTAGAAATTTGTGCCAAAGAAATAGGATTCTACAGTCAAGTATCATTTATATTTACACTCGGTTGTTATTTGCATTATAAATTAGGATTCGGCAGTCAAGTATCATTTATATTTACACTCATTTGTTATTTGCATTATAAATTTGTAAAATGAATTTTTCAATTGAATTGATCAAGAAGTATTTCTTGATTAAGTTAAAGTTATCGACAAGAGCATGTGTTAAGTATTTTTCAACTTTTAAAACTGTTCTCCAGAATGAAACTACTTTTTTGCTAGGGAAATTTTGTCAAATTACATAGTTTATCCCATTTATTTGTGAACTCTTTCCTTCACATCAACTCAACAAACATTAGTTGCGTGTCTAATAGTAAACAACAATTATTAATGTATAATAATGCACACAATTTCTATTGTTACATCTATTGTTACATACACATATTTTATCACTATAATTTGAACTCCACCAACCAAGAATAGGAAAATGAATTTCAACAAACATTTGAATAATCACTCCAAATTGCTTCAAATCTAATACAAGAAATCTACAATCTTTATAAATGATACAGTTCAAGAAATCTAAAATTATATTTTTATGAAATTTAACTTTAAATCAATTTTAATTTCGAGAAACAATAAAATGTAGCCTTAACATTTATTTGGGCTGAAACCAATGAGTTTCTTGGCCAAGTCGTAACTGACACGTGTCTCTTGCTGCTGAATATTACCGATGATGGAAATTGATTCTGAGGGAGCAAAAGCGAAGCAGAACTTGCCCTTGGAATCAACTGGGATCAAGCAGTTTCTTGACTTTAACGACAGCGTTTTACCACCAGAAAAATGAAACGACACCGCTGGAACCTTGACATCATCAGGAAGGGACGATAAATCGTAACACGTGTCAAATAAAGAATACCCACTCGTGGGTGTCAAATTCTTGGCATATTTAACAAAGGTGTCACGCAGTGAGTTATATGCCTGAGTCACAAGCCGAGTCACCACTGTTCCCGAGTCAACTATAACTCCCCCGGTTCCATCGCTTTGGACCTGAAAAACCGATGGTTGAACCGGCAAATGTTCTCCGGCAACACTCATTCCAACAAGGTCTACGTAAAAGAAAACGTCAAATTTTGGGTTATGAATGATTGGAACGATAACTGAGTCACTAGGTGGAGGTGAGTTGAACTCGAGAGTTGAGGACGAGTGAGAGTCCATGTCTACAAGGCAATAGGAGAATGACGTAGCTTTGATTTGTGAAGGGAATGATAAAACTCCTGCTCCCAATCCAATTAAACCGGCCGAACCGATAAACAACCCCTCATTATCATGCCCACAACCCATAGCCACGTTATTAACTGAACCCGAATTGCCAAACGTCACCGTTTCAGTGGCCAAATCCCCATATGTGAAAGACCCGTCCCCATACGATACATAATACCGACACGTGTCTCCATTGCACCCGTTCACTTTAAGAAAATTACACTGCTGTGAGCCACACGGTAAAGAATTATAACTGGTTGAACCGGACGGGTTAAAATTGGATCGGATTGTTCATAACAAGAATCACATGGTTCACATTGGATCCAACTTACATCACTGCCTGTATCTATAGCCATGAAAAAATCTCTAACGGGTTTACCCACCCCGACCCGAGCTAAGTATTCGAAGGTTCCCTGGCTTTCCCCAGAGGTTACTGGGGATCGGAGGTCCTCGGGTTGGATTACCTTTTGAACCCGTTCTGAGATGGCTCGCTGAAGTTTGGAATTGATGGAGCTTACCCGAGCCGAGTCAGAGACAAGCCGAGATAGTGTGAGGGCAGAATAATTGCGGTGGCGAAGCTTTACTACAGAAACGTGCGGGTGAAGGGAGAGTGAGAGCACAGATGAATTCGTGGGAATGACATTTGCAAAATGATCTTTCGGGTATTGGATATGAGGACTTGTTTTTGAGAAGAGTTGAAGAGTTTTATGAACGGTGGAAACAACGTTAAGGACATGAAAGTGTTGCTTTTGTTGTTGTTTTTGACGAAGAGAGTGAACAAGAATGGAGTCAGTGGATATGGAAAAAAGGATGAAGCAGAAGAAGAGGAAGGGTGTTTGAGTTTGAGCCATGGTGAGTTCTTGTTTGCTTGGTGGGGAGGACTACAAGAGCTATCAAGATTGACAAGTACAAAGAAATATGCTTGGCTTTATTGACAAATAAACATGCATATATGATACTCATTACTACGTTATTAATAATGCAATGAATATTACTGCATGCTCCTCTAGACATTCTGTCCTAATACTAATAGATCATGGTAATAAATTTCTTGTATGATGTATGCTAGTTCGACCTGCAATAAATCAGAAAACTCTCAATTTCATCTCGACACTGACAGTAGTGTAAAGCCAAAAAAAGCAAAAAGATTCCTTTTTTTTTTTTTTTTTCCGTACTTCAAATGTGCAAAAAATTCACCTTCTGCGAACAAACAGCCTACCCAACACAAACTTACCTGGATATGATCAATGGGCTATTAAGAAGCCCATAATCAAAGTTGGTGACCCATACTTTTAGAATGGCACCCTGGCCCCAAGATTGCTGAAGACCGAAAAATCATTTCCTCAGCATTACGGGCTTGTATATTCCAAGTAAATTCATAAGCTCCAACTCTAACTCAACTGGGGAAACAAACCATTGACTAGATCTTTTGCCCAGGCCTTTTTCACTTTTTTAAGACCATCAACAAAAAACAAAAGAAATCTACAAACAAAATAGCGAAGCATGCAAGTAGTGACCTGTTTAAAATGTTCTGTTTGCAGTCTGACACCAGAACACCACTTTGTTGAAGATTTTCTCCTGAACAAACAAAAGATACAACTCAAGTATCGATACAAAAAATATTGAAACAGCAGTATATATAAGTCTGAAGCCCCGTTGGCAGCGTGTTTAACAAATGAGATTCTTAATAGAATTCCTTTGATCCAGAATTAATAGTAGTAACTTCGATCAAACATCAATTTTAGCATTATGATATATGGCAATATTCTCACATCGGCGGTCATCATGTTTGAGAAATAGCATTTGGGCTCAAAATCCTCAACTAACTAGTTAGGTCATGTAATACAATAACTAAAAGTACTCGGTCCGTTTAATGAAGTTTCATTTTCTATTTTGCTTTTTCAATTTCATATAGTTTACTTTTATTTATAAGATTACAACTAATCATCAACAAAGAAATTAATACAAACAGATTATAATTCAATGATATTTCAACTAACGTACAACTAATATATAGTTAGAATAAACTCGCAAGTGATATTCTCTCAAGTTTTATATATGGTATAATATCTAGTAGAAATAACGATATCCGCAACCTGTGTACTTGCGACATTGTTATTGTGAATAAAATGAAGAAGGGAAATCCTTAAAATTAAACGACAAGAGGTGATAAACGAAGCAACTTAGGAAAGCTATAGGTTAATTTAATTTTTAGTAATTATGCAAAATCTGCTGGATGTGGGAAGTTAAACTCACTGATTTAGGCCATAAACTCACTAATTTCCCACTTATTGAAAGAAATTCTTTGTTTGTTTGTTGGTGTTTTTTAAAAATATATTTTTTAGAAACTTTAAACACATTTTTCAACCACCTTTTTATCTCACATACACATTTATCAAGAAAAATCTTTAAAACTGCTACAATAATTATTTTTAAAAAACACGCCCAAAAACAACCATCCAAACGTAACCTAAATTTGATTAGTGTGCCTTCCTAGTACCCACATATTGAATAAGATCATGCAACTAAACAAATATATTGACTAACTATGGAGATTTATACGGCCTATTCTTCTATTGTTACTTAAAATGCCGTTAATAAATCAAAGAATTATCTTATATTTTTGTTCATCCTCGTAAAACTAATTATTCATTGTCTAACTATTATTAACCCCATAGATGGTTTCGTGCAAAACTGAATCTAGTAGTAGCAGGAGAAATAGACTAAAAAGTTCCATTCATAATCCACACAACCAGCTCGAATTTAGAACCAGAATATATCATACATGAGAAATGATAAATGGGCTTCTCGTATATACATGACCTGCCAAATTCTCTGAGAAGAAAAATAAACTCGAAGATATTAACTGGATGCTCATAAATAATTTTCCTAATGCGCAACGGATTACAATAGCGGTATTTATAACGGTGATCAACGAAATCAATTCATGTCATAATAGACTAACTTACAGTCAGTGCTCAACAGAACCAATTCATGTCATAGTAGATTAAACTTGGCAACTTGGATGACACATCCATATGTCATAGTTTTACTTCGACGCCCCAAAAATAAGTGAACATTCTAGGAACTCAGCCTGATGGATCCTGATGTGATCGATCCTGATGTGATCAAGATTTGTTGAGTGCAAAAGGCTTTATGCACTGCAAAATGGTTGCATGTTTCCCGCCCAAAAGATGATGGATAAAGAAGGGGTATCAGGAAATCATCAGAGAAGGCATTCTTTTTCTTCTACTCTAAACAAGTAGCCTTACTACAAATCTCCTGAGTGAAATTATGACCCAACAATATTCTCTCTGCAGCATCAATTTTCAATTACCAGTTTGAATATGAAGATTCAATGTGAAACAAACCAAGTTCAATCTCAATTGAAAATATTTGCAAACAACAATTTAATAGTACCTACACCAAACTTGTACTGCACTACTACTTCGACTACAATGTGACAATGCCTTTGGGGACATCATATTTCCAATTTAATTTAATAGCAGCAGTCTTGAAAAGGGCAGTTGAGTGTGCTTTTATAAAGCATTCTATAGCAGGATCACTTGGATGCTCTATGTCTTCAGAAGTATTTACCTCAAAATCAACTATTTTATGTAGCAAAGTTGGGTCATTTCCAAGGTCCTTCACCTTCTGTGACAGTAACTGAGATGCAGGTAATACAATAATGAGAAAGCAAGAAATACTGCATGAAACAGTCTACCAAACTACTATGGAAACAATTGACAAATTTAAATATAAGCATATAAGCACAAACAAGTGTTAGTGCAAGCGCACGGTACCTCGATGATTTTGCTGCTAGAGTATATAACAAACATAGTTTTTGGATAGGCTGATGGAAATAATTCATTCAAAAGATCGACGTAGCTCTTTGATGAGATGCATATGCTGTTAGGATGCATTAAATGGCACAGAGAAGAAAAGCTAACCTCGCTCAGTTTCTGATGAATAATCATGTTCTGCAAAAGCATCAGGAGTCAAACATGTCAAGAGTAGACAGGGTCACAGTTCAAAAAAAAGACTGCAAGCACTAGATAATGAATATATTTTACCATGTATGTTAATACTTAAAATATAAGCTCCTCCTTGACTTTCATTTCATTGCTCTGATTAATTGCTTCAATTGCCTTGTCAAGAAAATGGCTAGAGGGCCATTAACTGAGGCAATTGAAGCTGGAGGTGGATGAAGGTAGATGGATGCTCTCCAAACCCCAACCATGCCCATTAAAAACCAAAGTGCAAGATGCATAACTGATTCAAAGACAATGGGCAATGCATAAAACTTACATAGGATTAGCATATAGAGAAACTGACCATAGCAACATAAACATGGCAATATAAGCTTTATAAACTGATGGAATGTAGCTTCTAGAGTTAAGTTCCTTCCCTTTTTTTTTTTTTTTGGTTTGGTATGGTATGAAGTTCTAGGGTAAGTTCTCCCAAGAAGCTCGCCACAATTCTACAAGTTGGATAACACAACAGGAGGCTGCGCCAAATTTATCGTGTAAGAACATTACTAATATTCTGGAATAAGCTTAATAATGTAAGATGACCACAATGTTCCCTACTTTAAACATTTAAGGAAACTAAATACCTAAGTACAAAAAGTAGAAAGTTAAAGATAAATGAATAAAAATAATTAATGCGTCAGAAGGATCATATGTGTTTGTTATTTTTGTTTTTCTAAAAGACTTTTATAGAGATGAATAACCCATTTTTCTCTTTGTATGGATGAACAATATGGTAATTAGAGAGCATTGTGCATAGAGCACTATGTATATAATTATTATGCATCTGATGCTCCAATACGACCAAAGAGGATCTTATTTCTATTTCCAACATGAAAAAACATGTTAAGAAAGCAAGAGAAATAAATAAAGAGAACCTTATAGAAACATGCAACTGAAAATATCTGATCTCCAAAAATCTAAACAAGCAGGTGCCATGAACATGCTTGAATTAAGGGGAACTTCCTACAGGGAAATGCAATCTACCCGAAGTACAGCCATGTCCCTAATTTTCAGGGTAGGCACTGTTTCGTTCTAAAAAGAAAAACTTAATAGCATACCAAACAAGAAAAGGAAAACCTTACCATGAAACACAAAAGTTGAGTATGAAGAAAAGAGACATACCCTGCAACGATGATAGACG
This sequence comes from Mitragyna speciosa, assembly GCA_024721245.1. Taxonomy (NCBI): domain Eukaryota; kingdom Viridiplantae; phylum Streptophyta; class Magnoliopsida; order Gentianales; family Rubiaceae; genus Mitragyna; species Mitragyna speciosa. Next base: position 4,524,663 of record CM045566.1, on the reverse strand, counting down.
ATAAATTTCAGATCCTCAACATGACTTAGTTTTGAAAGAAAAAGCTTCAATTTAACCAGCCAATCAACAGTTTTTCCACCAAGTGAAAATATCAAGTGTATTTGAAGTTGATTTGAACCTTTGATTGGAATAAAAGGATCGTCACAGCAGCAGTATTCAAAAAACTCTAGGTTTGGAGTATCAATTTCAGCAACTGACCACTTACGACAATCTCTAAAGACAAGTCTCTGAAGTCTTTGGCTTGAAATTCTGAACCCTTCTGTTGCAGTGCAATTTCGGAACTCCAAGACTTCAAGGGCCGGAAGTTGAGATATGAGCGGTTGTGGAGACCAGTTAGCAGTGTAACCTGCCCCTCTTAACTTCAACTCCTTCAGTGCTGTACAAGTGACCAAGTCAATACTTCTAGGCCAGTTGTCCACAGAAGACGCAAATGAAAATGTCTGAAGATTAGACACATCAATTTTAATACTATCAACCTCATCAGAGTAGAGAAATTCAAAATTCTTTAAGTCAGTCAAGCTTGAAACGGAAAGAACTGTATCCATCCACTTGCAGAATGACATTTTGACATACTCAATTGCAGGGCAGCCAGAGAGAATTTTCTGAAATAAAAACTTGGTAGCAAAACAGGAACGAGATATAGAAAGCCTGCATAGGTGTGGAAGTTTGATTTCCAAACCATCCTCAAATCTACAACCACTTAAGCTTAATACTTTTAGTGAGTCAGCAACCAAAACGAACTGTGGAACACTATAAAAAGACCGAACAGTGCCTGATAAACAGTCAAGACGAAGAGCAAGCTCTGGAACAATCCTCTCTAGTGCAGTACCAATCCATTGATCCATATTAGGGGTCAACAACTCTATATCAGGGAAGTCAATGTACAATTGAAATCTTTGTATCTGAAATCCTTCTTGCAGGCGTCGACGTATGGATCTTTCAATCAAAATTAAAAAGTCTTGTTTCTGCATTCCCGTATGCAGATCATCAGGGAGCTGCTCTTGTTCTGTGGCAGAATTGTTGTAGGTAAAATGGAATACAACAAAAGGATAGGTGGACCAAACGCGATTCAAAGTCCTTGAGAGCACAGAGGTAGAGGTAACATCTCGAGCAGGAAGAAAAGATAATATATGATGAAGAATAGAATCAGGCAACCTTGAGATGAAGTCCAATGATTCAATCTCCATATGCTTCCTTGCTCGCTCTCTTTCTTCTATTTACCCATAAAAAAATTCATCATTCACACGTATACAGCAGTCATGGTTATAACATACACAGATTAGAATTAAAACCAAGAGGATATTTGAAGCTAAGAAACTGAAACTTATACAAAGAGATAGTGCAAAAGGAGAGTTACCTGGCTCCATAAGGGGCAAAATCTTTTGTTACTATGCTTTCAGATAGAAGTTTGAACAGAAACCTTATCCAGATTTTCTGTATTCAGCATAATTACTATTAGCATGATCGAACACAAAAAACATAGTCCAAATCTTTAAAAAAAAATAATAATAATAACCAACCCCCTCCAGCCAGTAGTAATTTACTTGAACACAGACAAACCTACTGTTATCTTCGTTAACCATATAATACAAAATTTGTCGTCTGGAAACTCAGCATCTGCTAAAAAAGGGGGAAAAAAGAAATCAGAATCATGTGCGCCACCTCACAAACTCTCATGCTAATGGAAACTAAACTTTGCCAAACTGCTACTAAGTAAAAGGTGCAACTAACACCTAAAAGTACTGTAGTCCCTCATTCAAAACCTAATTTCTCTACCTATCAAGGAAATAACAGATTTCGATAATTTCCCCGTTAGTCTTTCCAAATTCCAACAAATTTCTCTTTTAGTCTTTCCAAATTCCAACAAATTTCTCTTGCTAGATTAAATATAGGCATTACTATATCAAATCATCATCCTATGCGAGGAAACAAAATTCTTACGATAAAATACCAAATTCCCACAAATACATAAAATAAATCAATTTGACTGTGAAATTCATCAACAAAAAATTAACACAGAAATTCTCGAATAATCCAGGATGAAGTATATGATCACAAGTATCTATTATTAATAAATAAAATTACCTATGAAATAAAACTCGAGCCCATCTTAAACCCTAACAATTGAAGCTCAAGCTCGACTTCAACCAAAATTAACAATGAAGTCAACTTAAATTTAAAAACAATTCCGCAACAAATTCATTTGATTAAGTATAAAATCAAATTAATTGCTACATATATCGGATCCATTTTTCTTTTTGATGTAAATTAATTTTCGTAGAGAAAATAAAACATATATTGGAATGAGAAGAATTATCCAAGTGTTTTGGCCCTAATTCACGAACCTTGCAGAGCTGCGCAAATATTTTTGACGTCAAATGAGAGATTATTGGTAAAATAGTACGAGAAATTGACCGAATAGTGTGAATGCAAATATTTATTTAGTGTTTATTACAGTTTGTCCCCCTAACGTTCAACCCATTTCTCACTCTACCCCTAACATTATTTTTTTTACAGTCTACCTCAAAACTTGACAATCAACTAAAACGGCGTGTAACGGATATATGAAAATACAATAATACCCTTAGGGGTTTATTATAGTTTATCCCCTTAATGATCAGCTCATTTCTCATTTTATCCCCTAACATTATTTTTTTATTTTTTTTCTCAATTTATCCTAAAATTTGATGGTTAACTAAGACGGTGTGTAACGAAAATGCAAAAATATAGTATAATCTTTAGAATAATAACAATCAGACCAAATTACTCTTACCAAACAGAGGAAATTTTCCCTTTGTTTGTCACACATGTGACAGAAAGAAAAGTAGAAAAACCTAAACCACAACTCAAAAATCATATCTTCCTAACCCAAAAAAAATTTGATTTGTTTTTCCAGGATTTACAACAAATTTAAAGACAATAATAAAGGGATATTAACAATACAATCTTACATTGTAGCTTGGGCATTGATAATTTTTTTTTTTTTTGGAATTTTCTAGTGTCAAAGAAGTGCATGAGGGTGCCTTTTACTAGTGTTTTAACAACTGGACTAGCCAGTGTACAGGAAAAGCGCCCAGGTCACAGTCCAATCCGATTCAACTGGCTGATTCAACTGTTTGATACGGTTTTCCTTTTATTTTCTTTATAAAGACTAGACCTGTGATCGGCTTGCGGTTTGACTGATTGACTAGCCGGTCCGGTCCAATTGTTAAAACACTGCCTTTTACCACATCAGCACGTCAAAAACCAACTCTTGTGTGTTATTGCAAGAAACTTAAGACATTGGAGATCTTTGCAACAATTTTCCTATTTTTTGGTTGCAATGTCTTCTCCAGTAGGAATTTTTTTTTTTTTGGCTCTTGGGTTAATTGTAGAAATTTCGAGATTATAAGAATATTGAATTGAAGGAAAGAAAATGTTGCACTTAAAAGATCAAATGATTCTTTTTTATAATCAATTGAGGGGTATTTTTGTCAATCAAAATTAATGGTTACATTTAGGGGAACTTTTGGCATATCAACTTTTTCAATAGTCAAACTGCTTATTTTGACTGACAGAGGGCTCTAACTGAGAAAAAATAACATAAGGGGGTAAAGTGAGAAATATGCTGAACATCAAGGGGACAAAATGCAATAAATCCATTTATTTACTACTACAAAGTAACTTTGATTAATGCTAATATTGGAATTAAAAAAAAAAGTCATACGTGGAAAGGCAAATAAGTTAAAGAATTCTTTTGTTTTTTATTGTTATTGAAGTAAAAGATAAGTCATATGTGGAAATGCAAATTAGTTGAAGAATTCTTCTTTTTTTTCCCCTAATTTTATTGAAATAAAAAATAGTCGTGCTTGGAAGGGCAAATGGGTTGAATAATCCTTTTGACTTTTTAAATTTATTATAAGTTAAAAAATGTCATTTTGACAATGAATATTAGGGGCAAATATCAGTTCACATGACTAGGTTTTCAGTTGAACTCCTAAGCTCCATCCTCAGCAAACTGAATATACATGCTTACATCGCGATAATGATGTAAAATAGAAAAATTAGTATTTGTATTGGAATAAAAAATATAGTCATACGTGGAAAGGCAAATAATATTAAGAATTCTTCTAGTTTTTTAATTTATTGTAAATTAAAAATTGTAATTGTGACAAAGAATATTAGCGGCAATTACCTATTCAAATGACTAAGTTTCAGTTAAACTCCTCAATTCCATCCTCAGCAAAATGAATGTACATGCTTAAACGATATTGATGTAAAATAGAAAAATTAATACTAGTATTAAAAAAAAAAAAAAAAAGAATACGTCACGCGTGGACTCTGATGTATAGTGATTCTTGTTTATGACACACTTGACCTCTGAGTCACATTTACATTTCCAAATCTTAAGATCCTCTATGCGATTAATTAGTATTGAAATTTTTGTTAGTCCAATTTTGTACTGTTTATCAAATCTCACTGACCCAGCTATTGCAAACAAATATCTCGTTCACTACTTTTAATTAAGCTCATTCAACTTCACATAACAACAACATCAAAGTTGAAAAAGTAAAGGCAAAGGGAAGTAGAAAATCCTCTCTCTTGAATTAGTTCATACCTCTATTTAATTAGTACTTCAATTTTTATTTTATTTCAGCCCTACCATCATAGGCTCCCACAGATTTAAGTTAAGATTTATTTGGCCCGAAGCTAATCGACGTGTTGGCAAGGTCATAATTGACTCGGAATCCTTGTTGCTGTGTATTGCCAATGACTGAGAATGTCTGATCTATTCCAACAAAAGCCAAACAGAACTTGTCACTGGTAATAATAGGCACAAAGTAATTCTCCAAAGGCAACGACAGCGTTTTGCCACTAGAGAACTGAAACTACATCGCTGGAATCAAAACGTGGGATTGAAACAATGTCGCTGGAATCAAAATGTGGGACTCGGAGTCTAGATCATAGCAAGCAAGTGTCCAAATATTTGATTCCAGTTGACAAAGTCAAGTTCTGAGTGTACTTAATGAAAGCATCACGCACTGAGTTATAAACTTGAGTTTCCAACTGAGTTACGGTGCTGCCCGAGTCAACTATAATTCCACCTTTCCCATCATTTCCAACTTGATAAACTGATACCGGGATGGATATAAGTTCATCTGCTACATAATTCCAGTGAGTTCCACGTACAAAATTCAAGTAGAAATATGAACTATTTAGTACCTTTTACCATCTTATAATTATCTTTCAAAAACATGAAATAAATAATACTACACAATAGGATACATAGAAAACGGCAATCCCGTTTCAAAGAATTTTGTTACCAAAACCTTTACAAAAAACAGATGTATTCTAAATAAAAGGCAAGAAAGTCTAACCTGTACAAAAAACAGACGTATTCTAAACCAAAGGCAAGAAATTCTATCTATCAACTACTTCTAAAACGGTTGTTTCATTTCTCGAGGGGTCTTTATATCTGTTTTGAAATGAATCATCGTCAGTAATACTTCTGCTTATTCCCTTTAAACAGTGTGTACTCGTCAATATGCCGAATTGAGGAAATTGTCAACCATCACAAGTCATATTTACCAATTGTGTTGAAAGTGAAGCACGTCTCATTATCATTGGACTCATAAACAAAATAGTCCGAGAAATTGACCAAATAGTGTGAATGCAAATATTTACTACTACAAGTTACTCTATTTAGTACTATTATCGGAATATATAAAAAAAAAAAAAAAAATAGTCCAATGCGGAAAGGGAAATAAGTTGAAGAATTCTTCTGTTTTTTTAGTTTTATTTAAATAAAAAAATATAGTCGTACGTGGAGATGCAAAGCAGTTGAATAATTCTTTGTTTTTTAATTTTATTGAAATAAAAAAATTAGTCGTACGTTGGAAGGCAAATAAGTTGAATAATTCTTCTGGTTTTCAATTTTATCGGACATTCAAAATTGACCGTAACAAAGAATATCTAGCTACATACCAGTTCAGATGACTAGAAATTTCTATAATTATCGGTTTCAGTAGTACTCCAACTACGTCCTCAGCAATATAAATATACATGCTTACAGCGCGATACTTATGTGAAATAATAGGTTGAAGAATTCATTTTTTTTTAATTTATTAGAAATTAAAAATTGTAACTTTAAGAAAGAATATATAGCAACAAATACTATTTTAAATGACCAGGGATTTCTATAATTATTGGTTTCAATTGTACTCCAGCTACATCATCAGCAATATAAATATACATGCTTACGTCACGATATACATGTAGAACACGTAAGAAATGGACAGACGTTTATTTAATTTTGTTATAAATGGATAGACATTTCAACATTTTTGTTATTAACAGCATATTATATTTTTAATGTTATATAAAGCAAGTGACACGCACAAATTCTTTTTTTTCTATGCCTAGACAATCTGCTAAACATATATTTTTGGATATAAATGTGAAAATGAAACCAATAAGAATTATATGCAAATAACAAAAAAGAAAGGGAAGCACACAAAATATTAACATTAAGAAGTGTCAAAGTTCTCCAATTGGATTTCTTTTGAATTATTATTGGAAGAATATTATTGTGATACTTTTTGAGATGTAATATATGTCAGATAAAAAGGTTGTTAAGAATATTAAAAAAAAAGGCAATTAAAAAATATATTTAGAAAATATTAATAATAATTTTATAAAAAATTAGTTTGGCCAAGCACTGATAGCAAAATTTTAAGTTTATTGAGCTTTGAAAAGTTCTCACTGCCTCTTTCAATAACCATTGATTTTTCTTACCAGGTGAAACAAAAGGTTAGATAAAATCATGATTTGTATCATCAACTGTCGTGTTATATTACCTACAAAAGATTTTAGAGTATGAGACTTGGTCCATTAATCAAATTTTCTTAAGATGCATAACAAATTTTTTTTTTTTTTTTGACATAGGTGAACTCTTAGTCAGGATTACTTAGTAATTTGACTTAAATTGAGACAAGTAACAAATTTATCAAGGTAAAAAAGAAAAGAAAAAAATAACGCAAATGATACTTCTTTAAATTTTCAATAGATCAAGTACAACAAAATCAAAGCTGAAAAAGTAGAGGCAAAGAGAATAAAAAATCTCTTTCCAGAACTATTTCATACCTCAATTTAATTAGTACTTCAAGTTTTATTTTATTTTAGTCCTACCATCTTAGATGGTTACAGATTTAATTTAACATTTATTTGGGCTGAAACCAATCAACTTGTTGGCAAGGTCATAATTGACTCGGAATCCTTGTTGCTGTGTATTTCCAATGATCGAGACCATCTGATCTATTGGAGCAAAAGCTAAACAAAACTTGCCACCGGAGGTAACAGGCACAAAGTAATTCCCCAGAGGCAACGACAGTGTTTTGCCACTAGAGAACTGAAACGACATTGCTGGAATCAAAACGTGGGACTCGGGGGATATATCATAGCAAGTATCCAAATTGTCGAACCCAGTCGACAAAGTTAAGTTCTGAGTGTACTTAACAAAAGTATCGCGCACTGAGTTATAAACCTCAGTTTCCAAATAAGTCCATGTGGTGCCCGAATCAACTATCATTCCACCAGTCCCATCATTTCCAATTTGATAAATTGATGCCGGAATGGATATTAATTCATCTGCTACAATAATTCCAGTGAGTTCCACGTAATAATAAACGTCCGTCTTTGGGTTCTTAATTAGAGGAATAAGGACTGAATCACTTGGCGGAGTCGAGTTAAACTCGAGAGTCGAGTATAAACTCGAGTCGATGTCCACTAGACAGTACGAGAATGACGTCGCTTTAATTTGAGAAGGCAAAGCTACCACGCTACCTCCGAGTCCAAGTATACCAGCCATACCGATAAAGTTGCCCTCACTAAAACGGCCACACCCAATTGCCACGTTATCAACCGAACCTGAATTACCAAATGACAATGTCTCAGTGGAAAAATCCCCAATTGAAAAGGACCTGTCCCCATAAAACTCAAAATAGATACATGTGTCTGTACTGGCACAATATCTGTATTCAAGTGCAGTGCATTGTTGCGACTCACAGGATAATGGTCGATAAGAGGTGGATTTGGAAGGGTTAAAAATCGGATCGAATTGTGGAAAACATTTGCAAGGTTTGCATTGGAGCCAGTTGACGTTACTACCTGTATCTACTATCAGATGGAACTTTTTCACGGGTTGACCTACCCCCACCAGGGCAGCGTACCCGCCACCGGCTGGGGCTGGGACTGGTATTAGCGGAGCTTTAAGGTCTTTGGGTTGGATGATATCCGTTTTATGTTTGGATTTCAAGAGGGCGCGTTGAAGCCTTGAATTAATGAAGTTTGATCGGGCAGAGTCAGCCTCGAGTCGAGAGGTTATCAGGTCGGAATAGCTCTCATATTTCGGCTTTATGATAGAATCACGTGGGTGGAGGGAAAACGAGAGCACAAAGGAGGAGGAGGTGGTGTTGGTTATGGTAGTGGGCTGAGCTTTTTCATCCGACAAAACTTGAAGAGTTTTCTTAAGGGAAGCAGACACGTCTAGGACGTGAAAGTGTTGATTTTTTGGTATTGGTATGTGTGGACGGAGAGGGTGAACGAGAGAGATAGGGGTAGAGATTGAGAAGAGAGCGAGAGTTGAGAAGAAGAAGAAGAGGTTGAATGGCAATGGCCTTTGAGTTCGAGCCATGATGTTTTGGTGCAAAGAATGGAAAGAAGGTTAGGTTGAGGAGAGGCTTTATATAGATGTTTGCATGGGTATTCAAGTAGATGTACGCATGTGTTTGGCGCTGTGAATTAGCATTATCATTGCTTTTTTATTTTGCATAAAATTAATCAACTCTTCAATTAGTCAACGTCGACTAATGGTTAACATTATTTCTCCAATAAAAAAATTTATCTCCTGTCAGCAGTCGGTACTAGAAAATCGACCACACAACTACAATTTTTCATATTTAGCGAAATCAAAACTCCAGTCTTTGTGTAGGAGGAGTTCATCCATTCCTATCAACTTTCTCTAAGATGGACCCCTGTGATTTAAGGGTTGAAACACACGTTCTGTTTTCCATTTTCTTTTTCTTCTTCCTTTTGATCTCCTGTTAACATAAGGGAGATGGTATTAACATAACCAATTACCTAGCTAACTTTTCTCCGAAAGAGAATTAAAAGATGTTCCATCAACGTCTAAAACTTAAGGGAATTTAGCTATTTAGTAAAAATTCTTTGGCACAATATCTTCTTTTTCATTGAAACTTTAGTTAATGGAGAAGGAAATAATTTGAGAATATGACACTGGTGATTTAAGAAGGAAAGTTACACCTTTTTTAAATATTATGTATTATTTTCAGTTAATTGAATACTGAAGAGAAGCAAATCCTTTGAATAGAATAATCTGATTTCCCCCAGTTATTTAATTCAGTCCGGACTGTTGAATTGGTCAACCCGATGATTCAGTTATGATAAAACTCCACGAATCATTATTTTTGTGTTTTGAGTTTTGGACTTTCCTTATATCATATAAGAGACTTTGCTATTAAGTTAATTTAAGCTTATTCAAAAATCAATTGAAATATATTTATTCACATGTCACCATTAGAATAATAAAACTATTAAGAAAGGCTTGAACATTTTTGAACTTCTGTGTTCTTTCACAAATTTCCAAAAATAAGAACTTCTTTCTGAAGCAATAGGCCGGTATTATCCATCCTTTCCTTCTATTTATCGGATTTTTGGCTTTAAACAATTCACGAGCATCAAGGATGGGGTTAACTTAAAAAGGAAGAGAAGAAAGAGCCTTAGGGTGCGCTTATTAACTTCAAAACGGGGAGAAGAGAGAGCCTTAGGGTGCACTCACGTCTGAATTTTTGTTTAGGTTCTCAAGATTCTCAATCGCTCTTTTTAGCTGGAGGGATAGTGCGCGAATGGCAATTCTCAGACGAGGGAATCGTTCCTCTATAAATCAATACAAGCTAGAATGCCTATGTGGATAGAGCTTTCACGTCTGTGCATAGAATCTTTTGTTTGCCCTTCCATTCTGTTCTTACCATATCATGGGTAGTTGGAATAGTATCCAATATTCTTAAACACATTGTTTTAATGTTTTACGGCTCTAATCATTCATCTACCGGTTGAACCAGTGACTTATTTATCTAGTCCCTTGGACAGGTTCCTTGCTAGACCTGGTTCAATAACTATGGGTTCTTGACTTCACTTCGCCCTTGATGCATGGCATGTAGAACGCATCGCACCTTAATTTGATTCATTTCAGTTCTTCAGGAATATGTATTTTATTTTCGACACAAAACTCTTGCACTAACATTTTCTCATAAACCCTACGATGATAGACTGGTCCATTAAAGCCCAAACAACTTCAGAAGTAAACCTTTGTCTGGCCTAAAAAGCTCAGTTTAAGGCCCAATTGAGGCAATGTTGAAGCCCCTGACTCTGGTGTATATGCTCTACTTAAAGGTTCTGCATCAAGGACCAAATCAATGATTAATGCACCATTTGCAAAGTTCACATGAGTCTCTTCCAATTAGTCTAAAGTGGTCATATATAATTGTGTTTCCATTGCTAAATGATGCAGAAATGCACGACTACATAAAAAATGTAGTTCTTCCTAATATTGCAGTTTACAACATAGTGTTTAATATGTTCTAATTGAACAAAAATACCTATATTGAATTTCTGCAAATTTTTTACCACGTGATCATCACTAAGTTTAACGATGGAGAAAATTAAATGAGTCAATTCTGAATAAGAAAAATAGGATTTTTTAATAGCAAAATGATTTTCGGCAGAAATTGACAATGTGGAGGTTCAATTCAACCCTCTCTAGAAATGAGAGAGCATTCCTCATCACATTGGAAAGGCAAATTTGTTAAAATATTGTTAGAAAAAAAAATTCGGCAACTGTGGATGTCAGAGGGGAGTTTTGAAAATTTAGAGGCACCGTGTTTGGAAAACGTGACTCAGAATTTTTTTTTAAAATTTTCATGCCCGCATTTAGGAAACGCGGCGCTACTGTTCATGTACTTTTTACTGTTCACTTTATTTTATTTTATTTTTTTACAGAAGAGGTTAGTGTTTAAGTTTTTTTGGATTATTGTTTAGGTAGATTTATAGAATTTAAGTAAAAGTAATCAAGGTAGTTCAATGTTTGAATTGAAGAATTTTAGATTTAGAAATAATAAAGCTATAAACACCAAATTTTGATATACCACTAAATTTTCTAATATCTTGCGGGCCATTTTTTATTTTTCGAATGCAAAATCTGATTTTTAGAGAAAGTGTGCAAAAGTCTTCTGGCAAAATTGTAATTTTAGCACGTAAACACCTTTTTGGCCAAATTTTGATTTTTAACTTCATATTTTATGCTCTTGTACAAATTTTTAAATTTTGTAATTTTTCTAGATGAATTACTAATTTTCTGTGTACCACGTCAAATCAAGGGCAAAATAGTTATTTTCAAAATAGTTAATTTGGCCCCGCCGGACTGTTGAATTGGTGGATATATCAGGCAGGGGCAGGCTGGATACCTTAGAGAATCATTTATGCAATTGGCCGAGAAGCGTTGCAAGTTCTATTTCCTGCAACTTAACAGGCGAGATTAAAAGGCGAAAATGAAGGAACAAGATTGAACTAATAACGTTGTTTGGAGAGTGTTTCTTGACATCTTAATCTCAGAGGTCAGTCTGCTAACTCTCGATCTGAGTCATCAAATTGTGCAAAATGGAAGGGAACCAAATTACAAGGACTGGATCCTTTATACAATGAACCCGGTAGCACCCGATTGATCCAGTTAGTTTTGCGTAAGATCTGAGAATCTAATCGGTTATGATAAAACTCGATGAATCATTATTTTTATGCAAAATTTATATATTTTCAAGCTTTGAATTTTGGACTTTTGTTGTATCATATGGGAAACTTTGCCATTAAGTCAATTTAAGCTTATTCAAAATTCACTCCTAATATATTTATTTACTTGTCACATATATAAATTAGTTAATTGATTCACTCGTCTAATGATTCATCTACCGGCTGAACCACTGACCTATTAATTTAGTCCTTTGGACAGGTTCCTTGCTGGGGCTGGTTTAACTTTGGATTCTTGACTTCACCCCGCATCCATGGCATGCTGTAACGTATGCGAAGGTGGAGGATGATAAGAGGCAGCAATCCTCCATGATTCAAAACCCTTACAAATCTATTAATTATTTATTTAAATAAATTAATCTTTTTTTTTTAACTCCCAAAACGTGAATTTTTTTTTTTAATTTTTACTGCCAGCAAGAACTATGTAGCGGATTATTTCCTTGGAGATGAGGATCCATAAAACCAGTTAGAAGTATCCCCTTTGATGGTTCCATGCAAAATCGAATCTAATAGCATTTAATGGTTTCATGCAAAATTGAATTTAATACCAGAAAGAGAAATAGGCACATGGTTCCATTCATAATCCACACAGCCAGCTCGAATTTAGAACCCAATATTTTATACAAGAGAAATGATGAATAGGCTTCTAGTATATACATGAACTCCAAATTCCTCTGAGAAGAAACATAAACTGAGGTTTTAACCGGATGCTCATGAACAATTTTTCAAGTGCTCAGAGGATTTACAATTGTGGTAATCGTAACGGGGATCAACAACATCAATTCATGTCATAATAGACTAACTTGCAGTCAGTACTCAAGGAACCAATTCATGTCATAGCGGATTAACTTGGCAACTTCGATTAGTACGTCTAGATGTCAAAGTTTTACTTTGATACCCCAAAAATAAAAAACACTAGCAACTCAGCCTAATGAATCCTGATGCGATCAATAATTGTTGAAGTGCAAACGGCTTTGTGCACTGCAAAATGGAACATGTTTCACACCCAATAGATGAGGAATAAAGAAGGGGTACCAGGAAAGAACAAAGGGAAGAGAAATCATCAGCAGAGAAGGCATTCTTGTTCTACTACTCTGGACAAGTATCCTACCACACATGACCGAAATTATGACCCTAATTATATTTTCTCTGCAGCATCAATTTTCGACTACCACTTTGAATATGAACATTCGGTTTGAAACAAATAAAGTTTCAATTCTTAATTGAAAATATTTGCAAACAACAATATAGTAGTACAACCTACACCAAACTTGTACGTTATGCACTAGTATTTTGCCTACAATGTGACGACGCATTTGGAGACATCATACTTCCAATTTAATATGATAGCAGCAGTCTTGAAAATAGCAGTTGAATGTTCTTTTATAAAGAATTCTATAGCAGGATCACTTGGATGCTCTATGTCTTCAGAAGTATCCACCTCAAAATCAACTATTTTATGTAGCAAAGTTGGGTCAGTTGCAAAATCCTTCACCTTCTGTGACAGTAACTGAGATGCAGGTAATACATTAATGAGAAAGCAAGAAGTACTGCGTGAAACAGTCTGCCAAACTACTACGAAAACAATTCGCAGAGAGAAACTCAAAATTCTTTGAGTCAAGCTTGAAACAGAGAGAACTGTGTCCATCGACTTGCAGAATAACACTTTGACAAACTCAACAACAGGGCAGCCAGAGAGAATTTTGTGAAATAAAAACTTGTTAGCAAGACACGAATGAGATAAAGAAAGCTTCCGTAGGTGTGGAAGTTTGATTTCCAAACCATCCTCAAATCTACAACCGCTTAAGCTTAAAACTTTTAGCGAGTCAGCAACCAAAACGAACTGTGGAACACTATAAAAAGACCGAACAGTGCCTGATAAACAGTCAATACAAAGTGCAAGCTCTGGAACAATCCTCGCTACTGCAACACCTATCCACTGATCCATGTTAGGGGTCAACAATTCTATATCAGGGAGGTCAATGTACAATTGAAATCTTTGTACATGTTCTTCTTGCAGGCGTTGACGTATGGATCTTTCAATCAAAATCAAGAAATTTTGTTTCTGCAATCCCGTATGCAGATCATCAGGGAGCTGCTCTTGTTCTGTGGTGGAATTATTGTAGGTGAAATGGAATACAACATAAGGATAAGTGGACCAAACGCGATTCAAAGTCCTTGACAGTATAGAGGTAGAGGCAATATCTCGAGCATGAAGAAAAGATTAGATATGAAGAATAGAATCAGACAACCTTTCTTCTATTAACCAACAAAAAATCCATCACTCACACATTCACAGCAGTAATGATTATAACACAAGTGATTAGAATTCGGACCAAGAGGATATTTGAAGTTCTGAAACCGAAACATACACAAAGAGACTGTGTAAAAGGAGCCTACCCTGTTCCATGTGGGGCAAAATCTTTTGTTACTTTATTCTCAGTTGAAAGTTTGAACAGAAACCATATCCAGATTTTCTGTATTCAACATGATCGAACATAAAATGCATAGCCCAATTTTTTTTTAATTAAAAAAAAAAAACCAACCCCCACCTGCCAATAGAAATTTGCTTGAACACGGACAACATACAGTTACCTTCATTAACCATATAATACAAAATTTGTCGTTGTGGAACTCGGCATTTGTAAATTTAAAAAAAAAAAAAAAAAAGAATCATTTGCACCACATTACGAAGGAACTCAAACTCTTGTGGTATTTGAAATTAAATTTTGCCAAACTGCTACTAAATAAAAGGTGCAGCTAACACCTATAAGTATTCAAGTCCTCATTCAAAAACTTTAATTTCTCTACCTATCAAGGAAATTAAAGAATTTCGATAATTTCCCCGTTAGTCTTTCCAAATTCCAACAAATTTCTCTCACTAGATCAAAGATAGGCATTACATAAAATCGTGATCCTATGCGAGGAAACAATATTATTACGATAAAATACCAAATTCCCGCAAATACATACATAATATCAATTTGAATGCGAAATTTATCAACAAAAATTAACACACAAATTCTCGACTAATCCTGTATAACACACACACACATATATGATCACAAGTATCTATTAATAATAAAATAAACTCGAGCTCATCTTCAACCCTAATATTTGAAGCTCAAGCTTGACTTCAACCAAAATTGACTATTAAATCAACTTAGACTTCAACAAATATATTTGATTCAGCATAAACTCGAATTAATTGCTACATAAATGAGCTCCATTTTTTTTTTTTGGTGTCAATTGATCTTCGTAGAGAAAATAAAAAATATATTGGAATGAGGAGAAATACCTCCGTACTTCGGCCCTAATTCACGAAGCTTGCAGAGCAGAGCAAATATTTTTGACGGCAGTCAAATGGGAGATTATGGAAATTTCTTAAATGACGGGTTTACAGGTTTACAGTATCACTTGTAAATCTTGTGTGTAAAATAAATTCACATAAATATTTTTACATATAAAAACGTGAACTCGATTCACTTAAGAATATCTCAGAAATTATTATATAGTAGTAAGTAGTATGGTAAAATAGTCCGAGAAATTGACCAAACAGTGTGAATTGAGAATATTTACTGCCACAAGATGCTTTGGTTAATATTAGTATTGGAATAATAAATAGTCATATGTGGAAAGGCAAATAAGTTGAAGAATTATTTTGTTTTTTTTTTTTTGTTGTTATTACGGAAGTGAAAAATAGTCCTATGTGGAAATGCAAATTAGTTGATGGATTCTTCTGGTTTCATAATTTATTAGAATTAAAAATTGGAATTGTTTAAAGACAGCTACAAACATTAATTAGTTCAAATGACTAGGAATTTCTACAATTACCGGTTTCAATTGTAATCCAACTATATTTCGCAACATGAATACATCATGATAGTTATGTAATATATAAGAAAGGGGAAGACAGTTTAGCATTTTTAGTACTACCACTCTGTTATTTTTGTAATGTATATAATCGAATGTAAAGCAAGCGATCTCCACGAGTTTTTTTTTTTTTTTTTTCCTATGCCTAGATATTCTGCTATCCTTATTTTGTAGATATAAAAGTGGCAGATGAAACTAATGCTGGCAATTAGTCCCAAGCCCCATTGGGATCCCATGCCCATATTTTATTTGGGCGGGATGGGTATCAATAATATGGGATTGGGCTTATTTGGGATTATACCCATTAACACCCATTTAAATATGGGTATGGTTGGGAAATGATTGGGATTCCCATACCCAAATATAAACAAACCTTGAAATAATTTATTTTTTATCAGATTCACCTCTTTTATACTTTCTTTTGAAAAAATCCTTCATTTTAAGCTGCATTAACAAAACATCTTTCATTTTTATTTATTTTTGATTTTTAAACATTTTTTTCAATAACAATGGAATACCCATTTTTTTAATGATGGACAAGTTGGAAATTTATTTTTGCATTTTTAGCTTCTTTATTTTGCCCTCTTCGATTTATCTATTTCTACTATAAATATTATGTTAAATTTTATCTATTGACATCAATTTTATGTGGTTAAACTGATCTTTATACTAAAAAAATTCATGTGAATTTTATGTATTGAGTGCTTTAATTTCAGTTCAACCTTATTCTCGAGAAAATTAGTCTTTATATTCTAGTTTCATCAAAGTTTGTAATGTCCATGAACAAATGAGATGTTGATTTATTTTAATTTTTAATTTGCTTCATTACTTTAGTAATGGATTTTAGTATGAGGAGTTTTAATAAGATACTATCTAAATTGATTTTTTTATGTGTAGATAAATTAAATATCTACACATCTTCAATCTATCCTCTTTACATGTAACAATTGAAAAATTACAGTTTATAATTAAAAGATTAAAGAGTATTAATAAATGAGATCTAAAAAAATAATAATATAAAACAAAAAAAAGTTAGAAATTTATTGAGGTTAATAAATTAAAAAAATAAATGATATAAAAAATAAATATTCATGTTAAACTAAAAAAAACAAGTAATCTAAAAAAATAACAATTGATTAATAAGGAAAAGATAATTTAGAAAAATAATCAATTGGGTTTTTGGGCGGTATCAAATGGGACTAGCCCATTTTAGTCCCACCCATATTGATCCCATGACTAATATGGGATTGTTTGGGTATGACCCATATTTCACAGTCCCAATTAAATCTCGCCCAAATCCCACCCATCCCGCCCATTTGCCATCTCTAGATGAAACGAATAAGAATCATTTGTAAATAACAAAAAAGAAAGGGAAGGACATAAAGTATTAACATGAATAAGCTCAAAGCTCCCCATTAGGATTGTATTTTTCTAAAATATTTTCGGAAGCATACTACTGTAAAACTTTTTGAGATCTATTACATACGTGATAAAAAGATTACTCAAAATATTTATAAAAAAAAAAGTAATTTAAAGATGGGTTTAGAAAATATTTAATAATATTTTTATGAAAATGGAGTTTGGCCGGGCTTCAAGTTTTCAACTATAAACACAAGTATTGAGCTTTGATAAGTTCTCACTATATCTCTGAATTATCAATTTCCCATTGATTTTTCTTACCAGATGAAACAAAAAGGGTTAGATAAAATCGTGGTTTGGATTATCACCTGTTGTGTAATATACCACGCAAAAGATCAAGAATAAGACCAGGTCCATTAATCAATTTTTCTCAAGATGTGCGGTGATTATTGTTTCTGACATACGTGAACTCTCATTTACATTATAGTCTTCCTAATCTTAAGATCCTCCATACGATTAATTAGTATTGAGATTTCCGTAGTCAAATTATGTGCTATTTGCCAAAGCTCACTCACCGAGCTATTGCAAACACATATCTCATTTACTACTTTTAATTAAGCTCATTCAAATTTGAATAACAAACACTACAAAATCAAAGTTGAAAAAGTAAAGGCAGAGAGAATAAAAAAATCCTCTTTCCTGAATTATTTCACACCTCTATCTAATTAGTGCTTCAATATTTATGCTATTTCACCCTACCATCTTGGACTGCTAGAGACTAAACATAACATTTATTTGGACTAAAACAAATCAACTTTATATAATTATGTACTAATTATCAAAGTTCACTCAGCCAGCTATTGCAAACAAATATCTCATTCAACTTTATATATCAAATCAGGATTACTTAGAAATTTCACTTAAATTGATACAAGTAACAATTTATCAAGGGAAAAAAGACAGAAATAACTCAGGTGATACTTTTATAAATTTTAAATAGATCAAATACAACAAAATCAAAGCTAAAAAAAAATAAAGGAAAAGAGAATAAAAAAATCCTCTTTCCTAAATTATTTCATACCTCGGTTCAATTAGTACTTCAATTTTTAAGTTATTTCAGCCCTAGCATCTTGGACTGCCAGAGACTAAATTTAACATTTATTTGGACTGAAACCAATCAACTTGTTGGCAAGGTCATAATTGACTCGGAACCCTTTTTGCTGGGTATTGCCAATGATAGAGATTTCCTGATTTGTCACGGAAAAAGCCAAACAGAACTTGTCACTTTGAGAAACTGGCATAAAGTAATTCTCCAAGGGCAACGACAGCATTTTACCACCGGAGAACTGAAGCGACATCGTTGGAAGTGAAACGTTGGGCCCAGAGGATAAATCATAGCAAGTGTCTAAATTTTCGACCCCGCTCGTTGGAGTTAAGTTCTGAGTCTGAGCGTACTTAACAAAAATATCACGTACTGATTTGTAAACCTGAGATTCCAACAGAGTCACCGTGGTGCCCGAGTCAAGTATAATTCCTCCGTTCCCATCATTTCCAATTTGATAAACTGATGCGGGGATGGGTATTAGTTCGTCTGCTATAGTAATTCCGGTGAGTTCCACGTAATAATAAACGTCTAGTGCTGGGTTTTTAGTAAAAGGAATGAGGACCGAGTCACCCGATGCAGCTGAGTTGAACTCGAGAGTTGAGGATGAACTCGAGTCAAGGTCCACTAAACAGTATGAGAACGATGTTGCTTTAATTTGAGATGGCAAAGCTATCACACTGCCTCCGAGGCCAAGTATGCCAGACAAACCGGCAAAGCTGCCTTGAGTGGTACAAGCACACCCGATTGCCACGTTATTAACTGAACCCGAATTACCAAACGACATCGTCTCCGTAGCAAAATCTCCAATTGAGATGGACCCGTCCCCATAAGACATTTTGTACATACATGCGCCATTCGTGTTGCACTCTTTATTTTTGAGTGCAGCACACTGTTGCGACTCACAGGATATTGGCCTATAAATGGTGGATTCGGACGCTTCGCATTGGAGCCAAGTGATGTCACTACCCGTATCTGCTATCAGGAGAAATTCTTTCATGGGTTGACCAACCCCGACCCGCGCAGCGTACTCACCTACGGCCTTTGTTATTGGAGCTTCGAGGTCTTCAGGTTGGATGATATTCATTTTATATTCGGATTTTGAGAGGGCACGTTGGAGTTGTAAGTTAATGAAGTTTGATCGGGCAGAGTCAGCCTTGAGTCGAGAGGTTATTAGTTCAGAATAGCTCTCATATTTCGGCTTTATAATCGAATCACGTGGTTGAAGGGGAAACGAGAGTGCGCAAGAGGAGTTGGTGATGGGCTGAGCCTTTTCATTTGAGAAAACTTGAAGGGTTTTCCTAAGAGAAGCAGATATGTCTAGTTCTTGAAACTGTTGTTGTTTGTGTGGGCGAAGAGAGTGAACGAGAGAGATAGGAGTAGAGATTGAGAAGAGAACGAGAGTTACCAAGGAGAAGAAGAGGCTGAAAGGTAATGGCTTTTGGGTGCGAGCCATGTTGTTTTGGTGCGAAGAATGGAAAAAAGGTTAGGGTGTGGAGAAGTGTAATTTCTGCATGGCTTTATATAGACTTTTGCACGGAGGGAGGGCTTACAAGGAATTGTGTCTTGAGAAATCAATAATATTATTACGCTGTGGTGCAGCACTGTGATTAGTGGCATCACTTCAAATAATCAAAGTGAGTTCTATTCTTACTTGTTTGATGGATGATATGCAATAAAAATTCATTTTATACATGTAGTTAGATGTGATTAGTAATCGTGTGTGCTATAACTGCTTAATATTTTCTCCAAGTTGGGGCATGCGTTGCCAATTTTTCCTTGCCAATACTTCCTAGCGGAAGTATTTAGACATAATTGTTGTTACTATTTCCTTGGAAAGTTTCTAGTAGGAATTTGTTACCCATAGTCGTACGTTCTTTCAGTTGAGAAGAATCCTGTAAAAACCAAAGAAAACAATGACGATTCATAGTACATAAATTCATGCTAGGCTTGACTTTGGGGAGGGGAAGACTTTGAGGAGTGAAGACTGAGAGTATTCGATGGTCATCTTTTGGGTAGTTAAATTAGATGTGTAAATGTGTGTGAATCGCTTGAAAAAAAAGTAATAAAAGGGGAGTTGGCGCCAGGCAGGCAAACAAATTTTCTTCACTTCTATTCACGAAAAATAAACCAGTTTTGTTTGTTATATTATATATAGAATGTGAAACAACAAAATAAACTAAAATGGCGCTGTGAATTAGCATTAATCATTGTTCATGAAGCATTGTTACTTTTTCATTTTGCATAAAATTAATCAACACTTGAATGAGTTGACGACGACTAAGGGTCAACATCATTGCTCCAATCAAAAGAATTATCTCCTGTAAACAGTCGCTATCAATCAGAAAACTCCAGTCTTTTCATGTTTAGCGAAAGCACGACTCTAGTCTTCGGAGTAGCAGTGGGTCATCCATTCATATTAACTTTCTCTAAGATGGATTCCCTATGATTCAAGGCTTGAAACACATGTTCTACTTCCCTATGATATAGGGCTCAAAACACATGTTCTATTTTTCTTTTTTCTTTTTTATTTCCTGTTAACATAAGAGATGCTATTGACATAATTAATTACATAACTAACCTTTTTTTAGCAAAAAGAATTGAAAGATGTAGCATTAATGTCTATGGGAATTTAGCTATTTAGTAAAAATTATTTGGCACAATATCTTATTTTTCCTTGAGACTTTGGTAAAACCTAACTATGTTAATGAAGAAGAAAGTAATTTCGGAATATGAAAGTGGTGATTAAGAGGGAAAATTAAACCTACTTCAAATAACAGGTATTATTTTCAGTTAATTGAACACTGAAGAGAAGCAAATCCTTTGAATAGAACCTTGTGCCAGGCTGGATCCCTTTAGAGAATCATTTACAAAATGAGCCCAGTAGAACCTCCATCGATCCAGCCAGTTTTATGTAAAATCCGAGAATCTAATCGGTTATGATAGAACTCCTTGAATCATTATATTTGTGCAAAATTTATATGTTTACAAGTTTTGAATTTTGGTCTTGCCTTATATCATATGAGAAATTTTGCCACAAAATCAATTGATGCTTATTCAAAATTCAGTTCAAAAATATTTATTTACACACACACACACACATATATTATTTTAATGATTCACTGCTCTAATCATTTATCTACCGGTTGAACCAGTGACTGTTCTACTTAGTCCCTTGGATAGGTTCCTTGCCGGACCTTGTTCAACAACTATCGACTCTTGACTTCATTCTTCATCCGTGGCATGTAGGATTGTTGCACCTTTGGTTCATTTTAATTCTTCAGTAATATGTATGCATTTTATTTCGATACATTCTTTGATGATTAATGCACTATTAGCAATGTTCATGAATCTCTTCCAATTAGTCTAAAAAAATGGTTACATATAATTGTGTTTGTTAAACGATGCACAAATGCACCACTACATTAAAAAAAAAGGTAATTCTTCCTAATATTGCTGTTAACGAAATAGTGTTTAATATGTTCTAATTTAACGACAACGCCTATACTGAATTTCTGCTAATTATTTCCCACATGATCATCACAAAGTTTAATGATGGATAAAATTGAATGAGTCCATTCTGAATAAGAAAAATAGGAATATTTAAAAGCAATATGATTTTTGGCAGAAATTGGGAATGTGGAGGTTCAATTCAACACCCTGAAGGAATGAGACAGCATTCTTCTTTTATAAAGCAAGTGATCTATACAAGTATTTTTTTTCTATGCCTAGACAATCTGCTGAACATATATTTGTAGATATAAAAGTGTCAATGAAAACAGTAAGAATTATATGCAAATAACAAAAAAGAAAAGGATGCACATAAAATATTAACTTCAAGAAGTGTTTAAGCTCTCCATTGTAATTGTGTTTTTCTAACACTACTTTAACACTTTTCGAGGTTTAATATATGTGAGATAAAAATGTTATTGAGAATATAAGAAAATAATTGAAAAACATATGTAGAAAATATTTAATAATAATTCTTTCCCACATGATCATCACTAAGTTTAATGATGGGGAAAGTTGAAGGAGTCAATTCCGAATAAGAAAAATAGGGATATTTAAAAGCAATATGATTTTCGGCAGAAATTGATAATGTGGAGGTTCAATTCAACCCCTTCCAAGAATGAGAGAGCACTCTTCCTCACTCTAGAAAAGAATGCTTTTAGAGTTGGCAGTAAAAATTTTAAAAATTTACACGTTTTGGGATTTTTTTTTTTTTTTTTTTTGGTGCTACACGTTTTGGGAGTTACAAAAAATATTCATTTATTCAAAATTTTATTAATCTCTCTTTTTTTTTGGAGTTATAAAAAGATTAATTTATTTAAATAAAAAATTATAAATTTGTAAGTGTTTCAAGTCATGGAGGATTAGCTGCCTCTTATCATCCTCCATCTTCGCATACGCTAAAACATGTAGCCTAAGGCGAAGGACTCGATAATTAAACCTTGAGCTCCAAATTCGTCTATGATATTTCTTGGTCTCATTATACACTCGTATATGTCCCAATTAACATATCTGAAACTTTCTGCCTTTGAGTAACTGAAAAAAAGAAAACCGACTTTATTCTCTTCCAAAAAAAAAATGTCCGTACCAATTGCTTTCTTTTATTAAGCAAGTGATCTACACAATTTTTTTTTTTAATATGCCTAGACAATCTGCTGAACGTGTATTTGTGGATATAAAAGTGACAGTGAAGCCAATAAGAATTATATGCAAACAACAAAAAAGAAAAGGAAACACAGAAAGTATTAACATTAAGAAGTGCCAAGCTCTCCATTAGGATTGTGTGTTTCTAAAACATTACTAGAAGAATACCATTGTTACACTTTTTGAGATTTAATATATATGAGATAAAAATGTTATTGAGAATATATAAAAAAATTAAAAAACATATGTAGAAAATATTTAGTAATAATGTTATGAAAAATGAGTTTGGCCGAGCAATGACAGCAAAATTATAAGTTTTCAGCTATAAAAGTATTGAGTTTTGATAAGTTCTCATTAGCTTTCTGAATTCCCATTGATTTTCTTGCCATATGAAACAAAAATGTTAGATAAAACCATGATTTGGATTAAAAACTGTTGTGTAATATACCTAACAAAGGATCTTGAAGTATAAGGCAAGGTCCATTAATCAATTTTTCTTAAGATAAGATGTGTAGTGATTATTATTTCTGGCCATCCGAAAACTGTGACTCTTTTTTTTTTTTTTTGTCAAAAAAGTGAGAAGTTGTATTGATAACTTGGATAACCATTTATAAAAGGGGGTAACTAAACTACCCCAATATGTGATATGTGAATTCACTTTGGAACTAAGGGGGAAAGACTCTTCCCAAACTACAACATTTAAAAGCCGTTGGGCAAACTTTGCTATCTTACTAGCGTAGTATTCATTTTACTATTGACTGAAAGAAACAAGCATGTATGAACAGTGAGCTAAGATGAAGGATGTTTTCTAGAATTGTTGAGCTATTGCCATTTTTAGCATCTCCTTCTTCTAGCTTTTGCATCAGCCGTTTGTTTGTTGTCTGAATAATGATCTCCTTTCATCCTCTTTCTATGGCCAGAAGCAATGCCAATTTAACTGCATTGGACTGTTCAGTACCTCTCTCTTATTCGCTCTATAGTCTATTTACATTTCCAAATCTTAAGATCCTCCATATGTACGATTAATTAGTATTGAAATTTTTTAAGTCCAATTATGTACTATTTATCAAAGATTACTCACCCAGCTATTGCAAACAAATATCTAATTCAACTTTATATAACAAATTAGGATTACTTAGCGATTTCACTTAAATTCATACAAGTAACAAAAATTTATCAAGGAAAAAAAAGGGACAGAAATAACTCAAGTGATAACTTTAATAAATTTTAAATAGATCAAATACAACAAAATCAAAGCTAAAAAATTAAAGGCAAAGAGAATAAAAAATTCTCTTTCCTGAATTATTTCATAGCTCAGTTTAATCAGTAATTCAAATTTTAATGCTATTTCAGCCCAGCGATCTTGGGCTGCTAGAGACTGAATTTAACATTTTTTTGGACTGAAGCCAATCAACTTGTTGGCAAGGTCATAATGGACTCGGAACCCTTTTTGCTGTGTATTGCCAATGATTGAGACATCCTGATTTGTTGCGGCAAAAGCCAAACAAAACTTGCCCCTGGAAGAAACTGGTATAAAATAATTCTCCAAAGGCAACGACAGTGTTTTGCCACCAGAGAACTGAAGCGACATTGTTGGAAGCGAAGCCTTGGGCCTAGAGGATAAATCATAGCAGGTGTCTAAAATTCCAATCCCATTTGTCGGAGTTAAGTTCTGAGTCTGAGCGTACTTAACAAAAGTATCACGGACAGAGTTGTAAACTTGAGATTCCAACAGAGTCACCGTGGTGCCCGAGTCAAGTATAATTCCTCCATTCTTACTGCTTCCAATTTGAGAAACTGATGCCGGGATGGGTATTAGTTCGTCTGCTATAGTAATTCCAGTGAGTTCCACGTAATAAAAAACATCGAGTGCTGGGTTTTTAGTGTAAGGGATAAAGACTGAGTCACCCGGAGCAGCTGAGTTGAACTCTAGAGTTGAGGATGAACTCGAGTCAAGGTCCACTAGACAGTATGAGAACGACGTGGCTTTAATTTGAGAAGGCAAACCTATCACGCTACCTCCGAGTCCAAGTATGCCAGACAAACCGGCAAAGCTGCCTTGAGTAGCACGGGCGCACCCAATTGCGACGTTATCGACCGAACCTGAATTACCAAACGACAACGTCTCGGTAGCAAAATCTCCAGTTGAGGTGGACCCGTCCCCATAAGACATTTCGTAGATACACGCCTCATTCGTGTTGCACTCTCTATTTCTGAGTGCAGTGCACTGCTGCGACTCACAGGATAATGGTCGATAAGAGGTGGATTCGGACGGACTAAAAACCGGTTCTGATTGACAATCGCACGGTTTGCATTGGAGCCAGGTGATGTCACTACCTGTATCTACTACAAGGAGAACTTCTTTCATGGGTTGACCAACCCCGACATGTGCAGCATAGTCGCCTATGGCCTTTGTTACTGGAGCTTCAAGGTCTTCGGGTTGGATGATATTCGTTTATATTCAGATTTTGAGAGGGCACGTTGGAGTTGTAGGCTAATGAAGTTTGATCGGGCAGAGTCAGCCTTGAGTCGAGAGGTTATTAGTTCAGAATAGCTCTCATATTTCGGCTTTATAATCGAATCACGTGGTTGGAGGGGAAACGAGAGTGCGGAGGAGAGGTGGAGGTTGTGGTGGTGGTGGTGGTTACAGTGGTGGGCTGAGCTTTTTATTTGAGAAAACTTGAAGGGTTTTCTTAAGAGAAGCAGATACATCTAGTTCTTGAAAGTGTTGATTTTGTTGTTGTTTGTGTGGACGAAGAGAGTGAACGAGAGAGATAGGGGTGAAGATTGAGAAGAGAACGAGAGTTAAGAAGGAGAAGAAGAGGCTGAAAGGTAATGGCTTTTGGGTGCGAGCCATGTTGTTTTGGTGCAGCAAAGAATGGAAAAAAAAGGCTGGGGTGAGGAGGTGTGTAAATTTGTGCATGGCTTTATATAGACGTTTGCACGAAGGGAGAGCTTACGAGGAATAACGTCGTGAGAAATAGTGCAATAGTATTATTAGTACACGGTGGTGTAGTACCGTGATTAACGGCATCACTTCCCAAATTAATGAGTTCCACTCTTACTTGTTTGATGAGTGATATGCAATAAAAATTCATTTTTTACATGTAGTTAGATGCTATTAGTGGGACGCTGGGGCTCGCAATTTGGCGAGCATCCGTTTGGTGCAAGTTGGAGGTGCATCTGAGTGGTGAGTTAGAATTTGTAATTCATTAGTCAAATAATGTAACAAATCAATAAAAAATATAACCAATTTTTCACTTAAAAAACGACGTTGTTTGTTTGCTTTAAAATTTAGCCACATTGCTCTAATATGAACCATTTGATTTTTGCCTATAAAATCAGGGGCATTGCAAGTTCCATTTGGAACAAGTTGACGCCCCTGATTTTATGGGCAAAAAATTGAACGGTTCATATTAAGGCAACATGGCCAAATTTTAAGGCAAAAAAACGACATCGTTTTGAGGTGAAAAATAATTACATTTTTTTATTGATTGGTTATATTGTTTGACTGATAAATTACAAATTCTAACTCACCACTTACATGCACCTCTAACTTGTATCAACCAAACGCCCGCTAAATTGCGAGCCCCTCGCCCACTATTAGCAATATGTGTACTGTAACCGTTTAACATTTTCTCAAAGGTGGGGCATGCATTGCCAATTTTTCCTTTCCAATATTTCCTAGTGGAAGTATTTAGACGTAATTGATTGTTGCTACTATATCCTTGCAAAGTCTCTAGCAGGAATTTGTTGCCAGCAGTCGTACGTTCTTTCCAGTGGAGAAGAATCCTGTAAAAACCAAAGAGGCCAATAACGAATCATAGTACATAAATTCATGTTATACTTGACTTATGGGGAGGGAAGACTTGAGGAGTGAACTGAAGACTGGGAGTATTCGATGCTCAATTTCTGGGTAGTTAAATTAGACATGTAAATGTGTGTGAATCAGTTGAAAAAACTAATAAAAGAGTTGGCGCCAGGCAGGCAAACAATTTTCTTCAATTCCATTCGTGAAAAATAAACAGTGTGGTTTTTGTCATATATTATATATAGAATGTGAAACCACAAACTAAACTAAAAATAGCGCTGTGAATTAGCATTAATCATTGTTCGTGAAGCATTTCTTTTTTTATTTTGCACAAAATTAATCAACTCTTGCATGAGTTGACGACGACTAAGGATCAA
>CM045566.1:4422648-4497532 GCA_024721245.1 Mitragyna speciosa | reverse complement strand
TCTTGATGTGCTTAATTTACTAAAATTTCATCCTAAACATATTTCAGTACTCTTATAGTTTTAGACTACAGAAAGGAGAAACATCCAAACAGACACATGCTTAATCAATCATTAAAAATCTTCACTATTAAAACAAATGCATTTTTTGGATCAATGATATTCTAATTTCCATTATTCCAAGTAGAGAAGAATTTCGTATACGCGTTAATTTGTCTAGGCAATGGTCATTTTCAAAGATTATTTTAAGCCAATGTGAAAAGGCTGACCAAAAAAGAGCTTTCCCATTTCATCACTTTCGGTTCAACAAACCTCACCTCACAACTTGAGCCTTAAAGACTCAAAGTCGTGCAATCAAACACAATCGTTAGTCAGTACTTTCTGTTTTCATCCCCAATGACAATTGTTTTCCCATCATTAGTTTGAACTGAGTACAAGATATTGTTGTGAACGTCCTTTTCTTGAAGTGTTCTCCGCTCTTTGCCACATTCTAGTCTTCCTCATTCAGCATTGCATTGGCTGTTAAAGTCTCACAATTCAACCTATAGTCAAAAATAATTATTATACCACACTCTTCCTTTATAGCTCAAAAATTTTTGAGCAAGTTGTCTTAGTATTTTAAGGGAAAGAAAAGATTTGGGTAGGTGATGATAATGATGGTCGAATTCGTATTACATAATAAATATAAATATAATCCTTAGGATTAGTATTTGTAGTTATTCAAAGGTCGACCTTAATTATTTACTGTAAAACAGAAAAAAATTCCTTAATGTAAATTATGCTACTATTACCAAAGAATTTTTTGATTCAAGAGAGATGCTAAATTGTAATAAGGGTAAGAGAAAAGAGGAGGGTATTAGTGCTAGAAATGTTAGGCATTGTATCGCACCCCCACCCCGCCCCCACCCACAAAAAAAAAAAAGGATAAGAAGTTACTTGCTACAGTATTGATTAAGTCAAATATTGTGTCCGCATAAAGGTCTTTTATTTACCTACACCTCCAAGGAAAGGCAACACAATTCCCTGACTGTTGCTTGAAGTCTTGAAGAAAACTTAGTCTTTCTTCTTGTGAAGACCAATTGTCAAACCTCCAATCAATCATACTACACAAGCTTAAAGCTAATAATTCCTTTTGAAATTTGATCAAACCAACTACTTGAATTTTGATGCTCATGCTTCCTTCCTGGACAATACCTTTTGTATCTCCCTTTGATTTCTTCTGCTGCTTTCTTTCGTTCCATACCAATGGATCATATACTCTTCTTGTGTCATTGTATTCAAATTACAGCCATTCTCTTCACAATCTACTTGGATGGAACTCTGTGCTTTTACACTAATTCAAGTGCCTGCACGCCACAAAACTGTGGTAATGGTTTAAACATAGGATATCCCTTTTGGATACTGGGCAGACAAGAGTCCTTATTGTGGTTCACCAATGTTCAATATCACCTGCAGGGACAAGAAACCTGTTCTCAAGATCTCTGATGATGATTATATCATCAGAGATATATTTTACTGCGAATAACTCACTTTTGCTATCTCAAGCTGAGTTATATGATGATGATAATAGATGTCCAACTCCTGAACATAATTTTAGCATTGAGGGGACTCCATTCAGCTATGGTCCCGAAACTGTTGATCTTTTCTTCTTCTACAATTGCACTAAGCCCTATGATGAAGAGACATATGCTGTGGATTGTGCTAGTAATGCTAGTCATCATGCTTTTGCTGTTTTTCATGTGGAACTCCTGGAGCACAGGAATTATTCGGAACATTCATGTCAGCCTCCAATTAATGCACCAGTAACAACAAATCTCCTCAAAATATTGTTGGAACAGAATTATACAGATATTATGAAGAAAGGATTTGTTCTGCAATGGGATGGCATTGATTGTATCAACTGCCAGAAGAGTGGAGGGCATTGTGGTTATTACAATGAATTTTTCTGTCGTTGTGATGATTATGTCTATCGCAAAACCTGTGATGATGGTAAATGTGGTATAGTTTACTGTGAAATTGAAAACCTGTTGCAAGTTTGATTGAGCGTTATTTTTTAAATATTTGTGTTTCTATGTATCCACTACAATGTTATTAGTTTAATAAGCTGTTTTACTGGGCCCAGTTAATGTTGAATTATTGCTTAGAAATTCAATCTTTTGTTGCTGTACCAAAATGTAGGAACTTTATGTTTTGGTGATAATCGGTACGATTTCTCATAGTACCAGCCCTTGAATCTTTAAACATGGTACTCACACATCTTATTGCTATACTGCAGGTGGAAAGTCGAAATTGGGAATAAAGATTGCAATTGGTAATGTACCCCTTCGAACAGAGTTTTATCCTCCATCTGTCCTGTTCTTTTTATAATGTATTCCAATCCAACAACTATAGATGACTCATTATCAATCCTACAAACTGTTTTCTTTCAGGTTTTAGTGCAGCCGCAGGAAGTGCCCTTATTGTGTGCATTATTTTCTTTGTCTATCAACGCAGGCACAAAAAGCATGATTCTGGTTCTACATTGATTTCTCGAGACATTTCTTCACATCCCTTTTCAATGACAGATACTGAAAATGGTAGCAGCTATCTTGGAGTGCATGTCTTTACTTACAGCGAACTAGAAGAAGCCACTAATAATTTTGACTCCAGCAAAGAGCTTGGAGATGGTGGCTTTGGCACAGTCTACAAAGGTGAGGAGACAAGAAAACTACAGTTGACTAATCTTTCTGTACAACTACATATTATGATTGAAATATATCCTATGCACAATTTGGTTAGGTAAACTCAAAGATGGGCGTGATGTTGCTGTTAAACGATTATATGAAAGCAACTACAAAAGAGTTGAGCAATTTAGGACCGAAGTTGAAATCCTCACACGCTTACGCCATAGGAATCTTGTTTCCTTGTATGGATGCACCTCTCGCCACTGCCGTGAACTTTTGCTTGTTTATGAATATATTCCTAATGGTACTGTTGCCGATCATGTTCATGGTGAACTAGCGAGGCCTGGATCACTTCCGTGGACTACTAGAATGAACATTGCGATAGAAACTGCAAGTGCATTGTCTTACCTACACCTCTCTGATGTTATCCATCGAGATGTTAAGACCAACAATATCCTCCTGGACAACAATTTTTGTGTCAAAGTAGCAGATTTTGGTCTATCTCGTCTCTTCCCAATTAATGCTACGCATATTTCAACAGCTCCTCAGGGCACTCCCGGATATGTGGACCCCGAGTATCACCAGTGTTATCACCTTACTGATAAAAGTGACGTCTATAGTTTTGGAGTAGTGCTAATTGAGCTCATATCATCATTGCCAGCAGTAGACATCACCAGGCATAGGCACGAAATAAATTTGTCGAAGATGGCTATAAACAGGATTCAAAACCATACACTGCATGAGCTTGTAGATCCACATCTTGGATTTGAATCAGATGACGAGGTTAGGTCAATGATCACAGAAGTAGCAGAGTTGGCATTTCAATGTTTACAGTTTGGGAGGGACATGAGGCCATCTATGCAGGAGGTCCTAAAGGCACTATTGGACATCCAGAGCCAGGATCACAGTGCGGGAAAAAAAGAAGAGATGGATATCCAAGCAGATGATATTGTATTGTTAAAAACAAATCAGCAAATTGGCTCACCAGATTCTGTCATTGCAGGTTGGGTTAGCAATCCAACAACCCCTAGTACAAGTAACTAGATTTTCTCTGGGTTCCCCTAATTTCTTTCTGTTTCTTGGTAATACTTACAATCAGTCAACTTTCTGTTGTGTGCCATTTGTGATTTCTGGCTGTTTATGTTTACTTTCATCTGCCAGATTTTTCCAGCTTGAAGGAGATGTAGATACAAGGATGTAGCAGTATTAGTCATATCAATTTGATTCATTCATTTTTATCCTGCTTTCTAACATGTATTAATATACCTGTATTGATTCCATGTGTTGATTTTATCTAGCTACCACTGCAAAACTGCCTTAGTTAGCTACAGATATGAACTTTGCAAGTCTTTCCCTACCAAAGCTCAAATTAATTGAAAAGCAAAGTCATTGTTATAATTAATTAAGCTGCAAAATTACATTTTTAAGACCACCAAAATTGGGTTTTCTTTTCATTAGGATACTTAATATGGGGGACAACAATATCGTAAAAGGGTGCTATAGTACATTTGCTATAGCTCATTTCAGGATGTGTTCCATTGCAAAAATCTCGATCACTTTATGCACTTTATCTTATTGGAGGAGCTATGACATCACAAGAACCATGAGACTCTTTGCACAGTGGAAAAATTGCAAGTTTTTCGTCGCAACTTTTTACTCTTTCTCTCTAAACTTACAGAACTAAGATAGCCATTGAAAGTCAAAAGCGTCTCATCAATAGTGTCTGAACACGATTCACAAGAGATATATATAGAACTATTGAACAGAACTATTTAAAAGCCAAAGCTAAATCTGGTTGACAAGCAAAGTGATTATCTTAACTGCGTAAGCTCTTTTTTTTTTTTTAAACATTTTCAAGGCTACTAAAATTTGATTTTTAACATTCTTGAGGCTTCCTAATCTCAAGGAACAAAATATGATCGACAGTGAGTCGTAGTACTTGTAATTTCAGGATATTTTCTATCTATATTTATATCTATACTCTCTTTAAAAGTATGACGAGTCTTAGTAGCTTTAGAGTCTTTGCATATTATAGTGTTAGTTTTCAAATGTGCCTAAAATGCCCTTTTGTGATGTAATGATATACTTAATTACAACTTTGTTTTGCCCCTCAATTTTCATAGCATAGTACTTAAATAACTATTAGTTGGTGAGGAATTTATAGAGGTGTTGAATAGGGTGAAAATATATATGTTGTTAGAATGCAAATAGACATTGATGATGTGGAAGGCTTTTGTGGGATTGCCATGGAATTAATTGTATTGTAATTGAGGTGGAATTACAATAATGAAATTAATTGTCTTCTAATTGAGCAAGAATTTATATTATATTGGTAATTAAAATAAATCAATTCCTCAACATGGTATTATAATGAGCTGCTATTTATGGTTATCATTATCAATAGGCCATATTTGTTATATCTTTTCTGTTTTACCCTTAAAAAACAACTGAAGGCTTAAACAGTTATAAACTATTCATGGTCTTGTTTGTAAGTACGATGACCTGTTCCTAAAAAATTTTTTTTCTTGGGTCGAAGCTATCTGCTTCTATTTGCTGCAGGTAGCAAACTGAAGAGAGAATAGCACTCTCTCAGGCTTTTTGGTATGATTTTTACCAACCGGCTTTGATGGGTGTACTTTCAACTCATTTTGGCCTTTGGATCATACCTACTATCCGGATTTTCAGAAAGATATTTTTGAGCCTTTGTGTTTCAAAAATTTTGCAAGTCTTTGCTCAACATCATTACGCGACCCACTTTTTTTCTCCTTAGATTTTCATCTCGTTGCTACCAAGGTGTTCATCTCATCTATATCTCCTTCAATGTATATTCTTTTCTTTCTATAGCTTTCTTTTCTTTTTTCTAGGATCTTATGGCCTTGACTTATTATAAATGTGTGGTACTTTTGGTTTTGATCGTCTTTTTCAGATTTGGAATTTCAGTTTTGGGGTTTTTTTTTATTTTTTATATTCGTTGATGGATTTGTTTGTTTTCTCATTAGGTTTCTTCGTTGGATTAAAGATCTGGCTGTTCGAATGTTCTTTAATTCTATTTCTGGACAGGTTTCTTTATTGGATTAAAGATTCGGCTATTAGGATGTCCATTAGTTCTATTCTATACAATGCCGATTAATATGCACGGTACAAAAGACAAAATTATCTTTTTTTTATCCTTCATTCTTTGTATAAACTAGTCTAGGAGTACGTGCGTTGCACGTTGCCTATTGCTCTATAAAATCATTATTAATAAATTATTTTTTCGAGATTAATAAGAAAATGAAAAGTATTATTTGTTGAAGTAATTAAGAATATATATGTAAGTATTCTTAATTAATATGTTATTCTTTTATATCTTAGAAAAAAAAACTTGAATGATTCTTGTCTCTTTAACTTTTCAACATATCAATTTTACTTTTTTTTAACATTCACACTAAAATAAATTTAATATTAATGCCTATGCTTTAGACTTTTTTTTTGTTTTGTAAATTTGTAAAACATAATTATCTAGCTGCTTATGAATTTGGCTTAACCGATTGCTTCCAAGTAGTTAAACTAAGGGGATGTTTGGTTTAGGGGAATCAAGGAGGGGAATGAGTGTCATAAGTAATGACACCTATTGTTGATATTTGTAAAACAACTATCACTATCATTCAATGGGAATGAAAGTGATTAATTGGGGTGTTAATAATTTCTCCTAAAATACTATTCTATCAAACTCTTTAACCTTTTTGATTAAGGGCAAAAACACATCCAAAAAAAAAATGCATATTTTGAGCTACCCACCTCCAATGTGTTATTATTCTTCCCTTTTTCTCTCTCCACTCTCAACTCTTACTCCTCCTTTCTTTCTCTTCATTATGTTTTTTGATTTTGAATATTCTTTATTAATTAAATTTTATAAATGTTGTCTAAAAATTTTGTTAATGTGGGGGAGAGGGGGGTATTTTAAGGAGTAAAAGAGAATGTGTTTGAGGAAGTTACATTCAATTTTTTTAAAGATATATAGGATTTTATTTAACACAATAAAAATGGTATTTTTCTTTTTTTTTTAAGGCTGTCATTTGCATAAAACTCAAATTAGAGCATGGCATATATAAAATTGAAGAAATCATTTTTCAAAATTTCTTAAAAAAAATACAAAAGAAGAAATCTAAATAAGAAATCTAAAAATTATGTAAATCACATACAAAAGATTTAAAAATTTTGAAAATTACTTGAAAGTCATTCCAGTAAACCAAATAATAATGATATATATTCCATTATTAAACCAAACATATCAAGAGGAATCATCAAAACCCATATTCATAGTAGGGTTAATGATATTCATAGTGATAGTGATTGAGGAATTTGAACAAAATGACTACTAAGATGTTTGATTGGAGCAATAGAAGTACTAATAACCTACAAAAGCTGGATAATTAAGCAATTCAAAAGTATTGGCTTAAACAAGTATTCATTTCTTGATTTTTCTACTTATCTATATTGCTTAATTTGTTTTAATCATTCACCTTTCTACTAAAATAATTTGTTTTTTTTTTAACAAGTTAAGCAAAAATATGAAATAAATTTCCTAAAATATTTAACTGTTTTGGACTTTCAGGAAGACATTATTTTTTCTCTAGCCCAATCAATCTTTTTGTTTTTTGCCCCTAATTTGAAAGCTCAACGTTAATTAGTTATAGATATCAAGGATCATACATTTTTTCTGCAACTATTTTGCTCTTTGTTGCCCAATTTTTTTTTAACTAACTTATCAATATGACCTCAACGATTTAACCCTTTTCAATTACGTCCCTTAAATTGAGCTGAAGGATAATTGATTGTTAATTCTGGACCTCAACATCCTGAACTATTGTTATTTAACTTATTTTTTTTAATTTGTCACCATTCATCTTCTTGGAGCTTATTGACAAATTGGATGTTTAACAGAAAGTATAGTATCTTTAAACTAATAAAATCAAAAGACAATGTTAATCAAGTCCTACATTACATAAAGTCATGATTTTATGGAAACTCAGTGTTTATACTATTCTATTTTAATTGTAAACAAAAAAGTTTAACTACTCAAAAAATTTAAGCATTGAATTAACAAATTATAATAATAAGAAACGTAAATAGGTCCCTAAAGTAATTGATCACTTGGTCTTTTATCATGAGAATTTATCCCCAAAAAAAAAAAGTTCACAAAGATTGCGGTGAGCATGATCCAACATCATTCCAAATAACATGTCTAAATTAAGTGCTCCTATAACATAGTAAATTTTTAAACATTTTTTAGTGCAAAAAATTTGAGTGAGAAATCTACAATAAATTGAACTTCAAAAAAATGGTGCTTTTATTTTCTATAAAGTTCATGACCAATATTCTTAGTAGCATTTTGGTGTATCCTTATCACAACTTCCTACACACTTGTGGCAAAGTTCTTTAGCTCAACTTTTTGTCCTCCTTTGTTTTCTTGCAGTACATAGGACCTCAGTCTTCATCCTGCTTTTCTTTTTCTATCTAGAATTAGAACCTGTAGGATTCACTATATATAAATCAATTTTCTCAACTACTTTTCTAGTTCATTCTATCTGGTTGCCCATATTTTTGTTCATAACCTATTCTCCTCAAGATTCAAGTAAAGTAGTAGCTTTGCAGCAAAAAAAAAAAAAAAAACCAAAGAACCAAGCTAGTGGCTAGCATGGCAATATGCTGTGGTATCCTTAAGAACTGGAAAAACACCCATAGAAAAAAAATTTATCAAAAACTAAAAACTCAAGTAAATAAAAAGTTCAGAGATAAGGAAAAAGAATTTACCTCCAAATTATTGGCAATAGATTTCATAATTTTTGTTGTAGATGTATAATGATGAAAAACTTTAACTTACTACATATGTTTAGCAATTTGCATTTCAAGTCATAAAGAGTTACCAATAATGCGGACTGATGAAAATAATCTTTTACAAATCCATGGAAGTCATAGTTGATAACATGACATTCTTCACATCTACAACCAATTTAAAATAGATCATTATAATATAAGTAGGCAAGGGGAAAAAAATGATTCGCCATTCGAATAGCATTCTAGCATGCAATTTGTGCATCTAAAATATCTCTCAACACATACTACCAAGCATCAATAGATTATTGGTTCAATCAAGGAGGCATTACCCAATTCTTGTCGGCCAAAAGGAAAATACAGAAAGTTCTTACGCAAGTTTGTACGCCAAATACATATACCATACAAAGTTACCTTTTTGTTGTTTTCGAAAACTACATATAATATCTTTATTTTTTTAAGTTTCTAAAAAATTTTCAAAGTATTTTCCAAAACTTGAATTTTGTTCCATTCTCAAATTTATTTCTTAAAATATCAAGGAAACATATTTCAATAAAACCTACATTCCTAAAGTAAATACTTAGTATTAATATTTCAAAAATAACCTTAACAATTTTAAAAGAAAGGCATCCTTAAGATTGTCATTCATTTATTTTGTAAGGGCACCTATGAGAAAGAAAATCTAAAATCACTCGCAAAACTCCCATTTTTAATATATATAAGATAAGATATAAGATAGGATGCAAAGGTGATCCTGAAATCACAGAGAAGCCATCAAAATTAAAGACAAGGATTTAACATTTGACAAAGAAGATAGGAGATTGTAAAAGTGGTCCGCATGCATGATGTTATCTTAACAATGCAAAAGGATATACCATTTAGCTGACCTTTAACCATGTGTCATGACAGCTTGAAAACCAGAATTTAGAGAATATCTGTTAAGGTTGAGGTTATGGATTGGTTTTTTATATCGTCTTAGCTCAAAGTTTGCATTGTCGGCCCTACTTATTCTTATCGAGCTAATGGCTTCAATGATTTTTCTCAGTTATTGTGCTAATTTTTAACATAAAGTAAGTGTGTGTGTGTGTGTGTGTGTGTATGTATATATATATGCACACACACGCACACATATTTGGCATAACTATATTTTTTTCCCAGCAAAATAGCATCAAACTGAATATTATCTACTCGTAAAAGTAGTTATTTTTTGTGCTTAGTAGACAACATATAATTAAAGCATTAAGAGTTAAAGAAGTAAGAGATCTATGAAACTGAATTAAGAATTGAGAGTATAAAATACATTTATATAAAACACTTCCAAAACATATCAAGTTGAAACTATTATCATAAGTTTAAGTTCTTATTTTTAAAAAAAATTATATACGACCCATAAGAATAAACTTAATTATATATCTATTAATGAAGATTCAATGGCCATTACATATAGATATTTTGAACCAGGTTAAACTTTCTATTATTTTTTTAATAACAAAATTCAAAGTTTAGAAATATTATTTTAAATTGTAACTACTTGTAATTCAGCCTTATAGATCTAATAATTTAATTATATTTAAAAAGTAAAAATTTGCATAGCAATCATAGGCAAAAGTAAAAATATTTACCCTCTTTTGTGCAAGAATAATGTACACAATAAAAATAAAAAATAATTTTTTTAGGTATTTATTTCACAAGGGTTATGTATGTATTTAGTTTGTGAAGATACATCTAACTTGTCTTCTTTTCAGTTAGGGATACAATACTGATAGTGTTGAAATACATATTAAAATAATTTGAAGTCAAATGTACTTATGCATTCAGGCACATAAGATGATAAACCTTCCAATTGAATACTTTGGTTGTTGAAACTTATTGTATTTTTCATCTTGTGAGTATATATGTATTTATTATAAAATACAACATAAGGAAATCATTTTTTCCTTTTCTTTCCTATGGAAAGGTGTTTCAATTTTAACAGAATATGAGATAATAGAAAGGTTATTAATTTTGAATTTTTTAAAGGCCTCATTACTCTTTTCGTTTGTTTACTTTTCATTCCTTTTTTAAATTCTTACTAAGATGTAATATAAAATTACTTTGGCAGTGTTTTATATGTTTTATAAAAGAATAACTCACCCTGATAGTAAATTGATAGAGACAAAACAACGATAGAAAATTTATATGTTTGTTTGAGCATAAAATTTATGCCTTTTGTTTTCTTTCAATGCCGTGATTTTTTCCATAAAGCCCACAAGGGCTACAGATGTAAAAATTAATATTCAAGTAACTTTTCTTTCCTATTTTCTTGAATGCTTAATTTCTATAAGAAATTCTTAGGAACTTCTAAAAGCCATCCTCAAACAATTTCCAATTCTTTTCCCAAAGATTTTTTTTCAACAAAATTGTCCTTTTAGATAATTTTTTCCCAAATCAAATTCAATTTTATAAATAAATTTATTTCAAAACAATTATATACCTAAAATTCAACCTTAGGTAAATATCTCAAACTCTTGAAAGGCCTTCAATTTCTATAGTGAAATTCTAGTGTTATCCTTATAAATTTGATTAATGGCCCCAACTTCTCCACTTGGTAGAATGCCTTTGTAAACCATGACACCATAGCAGCACTCCACGTCCATGGCATTTTCTAATTACGTAAAATAAACCCATTAATATATTAGAGCAACATTTACTTTAAATTGAAAACAACACTTAATGCTTTATTTCAAAATAGACTAACTGAAAAGAAAAAAAAATATAAAGAATGCTATATAGGCAAAAAGTAGAACAGTTTCGTAATTTAATTTCGCATGTTATCTGTCAGCTCTATCAAAAGCTAATCTGGCCCAAAATAAAAGGTAATAGCCACTAACCAATCATTTTCATACATTCCATCCCTTGCAAAATCTCTTCTATACTCTTCGTCATATTGCTTTTTTTATTGGTTTTGACTGGACATTAATCGATGCTATATGCCGCTGTTTTGAGAACTTTCATTTTGGATTTCAACAAATTTTTCGGATGCATGTTCCGCTCTCCTGTAGTCTATAATGTGTGTAAGTACTGGTTAAACTCTTTTGTTAATTTGCATCTTATGCATCTATGCTAGGTTTGATTAAAACCTAAAATGCTGGATGCGATTGTTCAGTCCTCTAATCTTAGATAGCGTGATTTGATCTGTGTGTTGATTTTCGAATTTTTAACAATTTTATTCCCTTTTAACTACTTTGGCAATGATATATTAGTTCCTATTGTTAAAACTAGTCAATCATCCAGTCCTATATAGAGTTCAAGTAAATAATGACTTCGAGGATTGGAAAAAGAAACCTTAGATGTTTGGCGATATTAATGTAATAGAGTTGAATAGACTGGCAAAGAGCTTATGAATAATAACTATTTGAAAGGTATGTGGATTCAATTATTTGTTAAAAACAAAAAGTAATAGTCATTATAGGCTGAAGGACTTGTAAATGAAAATTCAACATCCATTGAAGCAGTAAAAAAATACCATTAGCCCTAAATTATCCTTATCCCCGAAGCTATCAAACTCAAAGAAGAGAAAAAAAAAAACTCAAAGAGAAAAAAACAAATAAACAGAAAAATAAAAAATGTACAATTTAACCAAAAAACCTAACATAGTATATAACTCAAATATAATTATTTGTTTTCATATTAATACATATTTAGTGTGCATAAACACGGTACAACTCACAAAGATTTATGAGAGATGTCATGTACACAGCCGATGTGCTTGTGTTTCAATCTCTCTTAACTTCTATGTATATAGATTTTTAATTTTAAAAATAATTTATATGATTATTAGACCTACAATATAAAAGTTAAAGCAACTTGAAGAGATAAATAGGAATAAGGCAATGAAAATAAAAAATCAATACAACTAAGGCGGATGACGTTACTTAACCCAGAATCATCAGCTTGAACACAAATTCTATCCTAAGCACTTGATCGAGGCAAACACACCAACTAAACTTTAAAATATGACTGCATGACACCCAGTTGTATTTTAAATGTTAAAAATAAAGTTGAGTTCAGATTCATGGAAATCAGTTGTATTTTTAAATGTTAAAAATAAAGTTGAGTTCTATCTTTTTTTACACTTTTAAATAAACTTTCCAATCGAGTATTGTGGTTGTTAAATATTTTCCATCTTGTGAGCACATATGCTACCTATTATAAAATAGGATGGAAAGGGGCTATATTTTTTTTTTATAGAAAAATATTATACTTTTAATAGAAAGTGCATGAGACAAAAGAAATGTTGTTAATTTTTAATTTTCTTAAAAGACCTCACTGCTCTTTTCCTTTGCTTACTTTTCATTAATTTTTTAAAATTCTACTAAAATATAAAATAAAAATAATTTATAAGTGTTTTATATTTTTTGTTGGAGAAGAAATAGAGTACTCCTAATAGATCTTTTTTAATTATAGTGGACTTCATTTTTTTATTACTTGTAATAGAGTAATAAATAATTTAAATAATTAAAAAATTTTCCTTTTTTAATTAACCTAAAATAATACATTATTTGGTTAAGCATCACAAAAAAATATCTACGACATTTGGAATTGTCTACAGTTTCCCAGTGAAGAAAAAACAATTTTTGACAAACTACAAAATCGATGTTCGGCAAAAATTTTTTAAACATTTTAAGACTCCCAAAAAGAAAATTATGTCTAATTTATCGTGACGGAATGAGTAATTCGTTTTTAAGATCTTTAGCCCAATAGGGATGGAAGATGGATGGGGATGTTTTGACATAATTGTCGTTGCATGTTAGTTAGCAGACACAAAGAAGGTGAACTCAGTCATGAGACGTATAAGCCATGTTAAGGAACACGGTCGGAGGTAAAGTCAGAGGTTGTCTTAAGAATGAAAATAAGGTGGGGTGAAAAAAGACGTAATTAAGCAATCCCATCTAACTTTGTAATAGATGAGTACAAGTTTGATGAATTACTCATCCCATGTTAAATTCAATCCAACATCGCAGTAGTTATCAAAATCATACTTCGTTGAATGATTTACAGCTCCCTTCCCATGTAAGGCATTATCAATTACATATGCAGCAACAGTATTAGGAGGAATGTTGCTATAAGTTGACATTTTGTCAGTTTTCATCAAGTGCAATTGCAATGATTTATTCTTATGACCAATTTTACATAGGCATACTACTGAAAATTTTCCGTTCTGCACGTCTTCTAAATCATAACCAATGCTACAAATAAAATCAATATAGATTATAATACTTCTTGTCCTAGAATTTGAAGTTCACAAAAGCAAAATCACAATTACCATTATTAAAATCTAACAATACAGAGTCTTTTAACCATTATTACCGATAAAAATTGTTTGCAATCAAAGTATAGGATTGACTATGTGACGAATTAAAAGAGATGAAAAGTATTACCTCACAACAAAAGCTCTGGCTTTGATTGCGACTTTAAAGATTTTTGAAGCTTCAACCTATGGATGCTTTAGATTAACGGCAATATGGATGTAAGACTAACGAATTAACAATACTATAGCTTCAACCTATAGAGAGAATTCCTTGTAAGACTAAATTACATAACCTGGTTCATAGCTCAGTTAACGGCAATATAGATGTATGCTTTTCTTCTAAAGACATAAATTTTATGTTGTTCTTTTTCTGGTTTGGAAACTTATTTTTTCAAGTAATATTTTTGGCAATCTTAAGTTCGATTTTAGAAGGCAATTCTCAAAAACAAATTATGAAGAGTTTCTACAGAATTAATAATTTCTAAAACTTGAAATTCCCTTCCAATTCACAAATAAATTGCTTAAACAAAAATTAAGGAAACATGCTTTAATAAAACCTACATTCCTAAACTAAATAATCAAAGTTAATATTACATAATTAGCCCTAACAATTATAAGAAAAGAAAATTAATTTGGTGACGTAATGTTGTCATTATTTTGTTTTGTAAGGGCACTTTAGGAAAGAAAATCTAAATCACTCGCAAAACTCCCACTTTTAATATATATAAGATAAGATTTATGTTAGTCAGGAATTCTTAATTTTCTTATTCTTTTGCCTCTGTATTTTTTCTTTTTTATATATTTCTGCCCCATACTAAGCCTAGGAATTGATTGTAGGCGACTCGATCAGGTGGATTCTATGAGTCATGGAGAGAAAATCCAGATATTGGATTTGTGGGATGAAGGTAATACATTGATGCAGATTGTAATTTCTTTGGTTAGTGCATGTAATATTTCTCTTTAAACTTTTACAAATACTTTGAACCATTCAGAAAGTCTAAGGGCATCTATAAAGACTCTAGCCATATAGCGAATTAATGCCCTTTTTCTTTTTCTCCTGTAGTGATTCAAATGGGACATACACCAGAAGTTGACCCAAAAGAACTTAAACCATCATATTATGGAACACTATGGTATGCAACTTTGACTTATTATTAACCTCCCAAAATAAGAGTAAACTGTCATACTAAAGTGAGTTGCTTTTTGGGTTTTGAAAATCACATTTCATGAAACTTTATGAAATGGGAAGATTATGCACTTTATTACAGTTAAATATATTGATAAAATGTTTGATGGCGTTGTAATGCCTTCTTGTTACCATATTTTTCAAAGTGGTGCAAATATTAAGGATGTCAATGTGTTTTTATGGCTCTCTGTTTTTTAAATTTATATATTCTCCACGTATGCAAGCAGGAACCAGTTCTTCCTTGGTGCTTTCTTAGGCTAAAGCAATTGGTGTCATGCTTATGACTGATCAGGTACAACAACAATTCACAATAGACCAACCTTGCTTCCCTTACAAAAGAATTACTGATTTTGTTCCTGATACAGGGAGAAAAGGATGACAACATTATTGCAGTATGTGTTGATGACTTTGAATATTTACACTACAATGACATTAACGAGCTTCCACCATATTGTTTGGCTGAGATCAGACGTTACTTTGAAGATTGTATCCTTTTGAATAATCAAAATTCTTGCAAAGTTAAATTTTGTCGCATTCCTTTCCAAAGTTTTCATTCTATTATTGTATTCT
The DNA here is from genome assembly GCA_024721245.1 of Mitragyna speciosa. Taxonomy (NCBI): domain Eukaryota; kingdom Viridiplantae; phylum Streptophyta; class Magnoliopsida; order Gentianales; family Rubiaceae; genus Mitragyna; species Mitragyna speciosa. Next base: position 4,482,009 of record CM045566.1, on the reverse strand, counting down.
TTTTGCCCATTTTGTGCATGTGGTCTTTATATTGTTGGACTTCTTAACAATGAATCAGATAAAAAAATGATAACAACGAAGTTGCAATGAACAAATTTCTGCTTGCATCTAAGGCATGTGAAGCTGTTTAGCATTCCATGTAAGTGAGTTCAGCTAAATGCTGCACTGACATGTATTTTTATGAGGAATTTCATCCTGCTTCAAAATTTTTTTTTTTTTTGAATACCTTAAAATGATGTTGTCATATACAATGTCATAATATAGTTTTAGGCAAAGCAAAAAGTTTAGAATGTTAAGTTCAAGTTCTTGATTCCAGCTGTATGGATGTAATACTGGATTAATTTATAACTATGACCAAGAAAACTTGTCCCATTTGATTATTAAAAAAAATCCTCTCTTTGCTGGCTTTTAATATACTCTGTTCTATGAGTTGTATCTGGCATCACTATTCATTAGGCTTGGCGCTAATCTACTTTTTACATTTAACTAGAGAATGAGATTAGCCTAGCTATGTTCAGTTCTTATTATTTTCAATTTGATCATTGGCCTTCTTTTCCTGCATGTTCATCTAGCTGTATGCAGACTACACTGTTGACAGCTCAAGGAGGTATTTTGATTCCTGCTTGCAAAGAACATGTGTGGTTCTTGGGGCTATTTGTATTACAAAGTTTTGCTAATGTTGCTACAAGTATTGTATACCATAAGTTCACATTCAACTTACATGTCATACTATTATGTCTTCCCTTGTGGCTTGATTCAATTGGTATAGGATATGCTGACATTGAAAAAGAACTCAAAAAAAGTTTTACAATAATGAAGAGTTTATTTTTCTCTTTTGTTTTGGCAATCATTTGGTCTCTTGAAAGACCACTGGCCAGCTGATTTGAATTGTGTTCTTTTCAATGGCCATTTCCTTTTTTTTTCATCTAAATGAACAAAAAAATGTAAACAAACTGGTAGCCTTTGCATAATGTCCTTTTGCATGCTTCTGACCTTCTGGACGTCATGATATTATCCTTGCAGAAATATGCAATGCAGTAAGCTTTCAAGACAACTAAAACTAATACTAAGTTTATTTATTATATATATTTATTCAATTGATGTTCTAATTTTAAAACTAATATGATTTGTTTGGATATTTTGCTGGTTATGGCACAGGAATTGAGACACTAAAATCTTGCTTGGTTTTGCTTGTATGGTTCTTCCCTTTTACTTTGATTAAATTTGAAACATTGTTTTCTCTCCTTTGTCTTTGGTCCCTTGCTGGTGAAATTTTATTTTCAAGTTTTACGATTGTGTTGTTTCTATTTGTCACAGATATTACTATTGTTTCGAATTTTACTATTATTATCACTATTGACTATTAATAATTGGTTAAAAAATCTTAAAGTAGTTAGTTTTTGCTATAAACTTTTTACTCGTAATTTGTTCTCAATTTACTTGGACTTAAAACAAAAAACATATAAGGGATAAGATACTGGAAGAATTTCAATAGAGAGTACTTTAGGAACTCTATTTGTCATTATGTTTCTGTTGCATAATTGAAAGAAAAGATAGAAAAGTTCTAGTGATAGGAATCAAGAGGCAATAGAAAAGTTCTATGAATGAGAATCAAGAGGCAACTACATAAGTTTCTAAAGTAGTATTGACGTGGAAGTTATTGTAGAAAGCCTGATGAGATAGTTGAGTTGATAAAGGAATTACTTAATCAGTCATAAGTAGATTCTGAGGACAGTGATAATGAAAAGTTTGATTCAGATTAAGGACAGGCTTCAAGTCTATTTTATTACTGCTTGAAGTATCTAATATATGTATTTTTTTAATTTCGCTTACCAGTTTGGTTCAATAATTCAACCTATAAAATATGACTATTTGTGGTATAATATTTGACTTTTAGTGCCTTTCTGCTGTTTTATTAAATTGCTGTCTCCATTTTTTGAGTTGGTAGAAAATTTGAAAATAAGAACTAGAAACTTTCCAACAAAGATGGCTTTCATTTCCATGCTATTGCAAGTGAATATTGCTCCAATGAAAAAATTAGATTCTTTTATTGCAAGTGCTTGAACTATTTCTTTTTTATTCTTCCCATATGCTCTTGAGTTATAAGTGAATATGAATTTTAAAGTGATTTATCCTCTGTTAATCTGTTTTGCAGATATCAATTTTGTAACTTGGCAAAACTTGATGCTATTGTAAATGAAAAACAAGTCATTACTGTGCAACCATTGTTCTTAGATCACAAGCACAAGCAGTTGACTCTTATATGTTGAAAACGCATAAGATATATAGAAAGATCAATGAGTAATGAATATGATTATAGTTTTGGTTACAGATTTATAGTGAGTTTATAGCGTGTTTATTTATGTCCAACTGAAGGTATTTGCTTCGCACAGCTAGCCCATTCTAGGAATAAAATATTCCCAATATTTAGATGAACATTCTTATTACACATGTTAAGTATTATATTAGAATATAGTTTCTTTCCAAATCTATTGCATGTTTCAAAATTTACTGGTCAACTCTTGTATTACCAACTTTAAAAAACATTTTTATTTCACTTTGTGCACAAATATGTTGATATAATTAATTCCCTCACAAATTGCGATTGATATTACCGTAGCTAAAACACTTAAAATTTCAACTAAGAGATTTAAAATTTACAACTAACTCTCACTTATTTGAATTCCCTCAAAAAAAAAAAAAACTTTCACTTATTTGAACAAAATACTATTATAATATAATTAGGCACTTACATAATTAATTATTCTTTTGAAAACAAACTTCTTTCCTACAAACAAAATTTTTTATTCAATTCTAATTTGCTGGTAAATTATTACGAATTATATTTTAGTTAAACAAAACAAATAACAATAATATATATAAATGGTGGGCCCAGGTGGGCCAACTCCACCTAGTTTATTTACAGGAGCTATGACGTCACAAAATCTATGATTGAAGAACGTGCATCATTTTCTTTAATCTCTTTTTTAATGATTCTTTTCCTTTTCTTGAAATTTTTACTCTTTTCCTCCCTCCCTCTCTATGCAACCCCCGGCTTCCCAGCCGCGCGAAAATTACAGAACTAAGATTTATTGAGGAGCAAAACATTTCGTCAATAGTGTCTTTTATGTCTGACTGATGATTTTGTTAGCTACAAATTAGTAGTTCAACATAATCGATTTTTGAAAAATATACTCTGCAGAATTGACCATGGGTCACAGCATTTGTTTCTCTTCAGAATATCAATAAATGCTTGATTAAGTCGGTCACTAGGCCCTTTGGAAGATAACAGATATGGAGATTGAGATGTACATGTTCTACTCCACATTCGAGAAAACAGAATATCTTGTATGGCTATACAGAAAGGTTTGGAATTCATCTGGTACTTACAACTGATTCATGGACTTTCAGGTTTGTAATTACAGGCGATAATTCTGCATGATGGCCCTGCCAAAGCAATTCTGGTCTGGAGGACATAAAATGCCCCTAATGGCCAAAGAATTACTATTAAATTGATTTTTGATGGGTTCTCAATTGTTTAACCTTATCTTATATTATTGTCTCTTTCTCTTTCCCCCACCCGTCACAAACTACTACATATTATAACCTCTCTTAAATTACTACATATCTTCCATCTCTGCAATTATATCCCTTCTCAAATTACTCCATTCCATTATGTTTAACCCTTCCTTCTCCTTCTTTGCCACAAATCATTAATTACTTTATTATATTTAAGTAAGAATATTTTATAAGACTCGCTTTTATCTTAATTAATTTTTTTACAATCTAATCTTGTTATTGGTAGACAATTTTTAATTCTCGTATGATAATCCTTCAAACCATTTAGTAAAAATTTGAAAATTTTGATATGGGACTTGTGTCAAATGAGGAACCCAAGATCGGTAAAATATGGGTTTGCTAATTGGTGTGAATGATGATGAAGCGGATAATGGTGGCCAATAACCGCTAACAAATATGAATTTAGGCTTGTGTCCTTGAATGTGTTTAACAAGTGCTGACTTTTCAATGCCCCAATTGGAAGAATAATCCCCCTGAGTGACCTCTTCGGCTTCTCCCCAACCACCCATTCATCATCAGCTGGATCAGAATCAGTAGCATTTGGGTCATTATAGAAAACTCGAATCACAATCCATTTCCCCTTCCTTCCAGCCTGTCCATATTTTTTTTTCAATTTAATAAAAATAGAAACAAATAGTTATGAGATCCAACAATTATGTAGTTCTTTTTTTAAATTAATAAAAATAGAACAAATAGTTATGAGATCCAACAATTATGTCTAAAAGCAAAGAAGAAAGGGTTGGGAAGGCAGGGTTTTATAATATGTAAGCAGCGATTGTATTAATGAATGTGTGTGTGTGTGTGTGTGTGAGAGAGAGAGAGAGAGAGAGAGAGAGAGAGAGAGAGAGAGAGAGAGAGAGAGAGAGAGAGAGAGAGAGAGAGAGAGAGAGAGAGAGCAAAAAAAAAAAGTGAGACCCAACAATGAAAGGACTGCATGATTCCTTAATGCAAGCGTATCTACTTTGGGCTCAGAAAAATAGAGTTTATCCGATGTGGTTGTAAGAACCAACTGCTGAAATTGAAGAAGAAGTGATTCCTTTTGCTGCAGTACTGCCATCTCCAAAGATGCTGCTTCTGATCTTAAAGGAGAGGATTAGAATGGCTTTGGGGGAATTTCCAATGATTGTAAGCTACCTTGCAACATCTCAATAACCTTGCTCATTGTTGGCCTATGTGATGGATTGGTCTGTATGCACCAGAGTCCTACTAATATCATCTTCCTTGCAATTTCATTTTCTTCTTTTGTCATGACATGATCATGCAGTTTCAGGTCTTCATCAATCATGATGCGATCATAAACCCAATGAGGAAAGTACGCTTCACTACTATTGCTCAACTGAACGTTGATTGCATTCTTCCTTCCTCCAACCATTTCAAGAACCATCATACCATAGCTGTAGATGTCAGATCTATAGGAGACTGCCCCAAAGTTCCGACTGAACACCTCAGGAGCAATATAACCAATGGTTCCTCTAGCGTCTAACATTGAAATGATACTCTCTTTCCTAGCACATAATTTTGCTAACCCAAAATCTGAAATCTTAGGACAAAATTCTTCATCAAGAAGAATATTGTGAGGTTTTATGTCAAAATGTAAAATACGCGTATTGCATCCTCCATGCAAGTACTCTAGTCCTCGAGCTATTCCAATTGCAACGCCATATAGCCTCTTGAATCCCAAGTAGGTCTCAGATTCACGATGGATATACTTATCAAGAGATCCTTTTGACATGAACTCATAAATGAGAGCTCTTTTGCCACCATCAAGGCAAAATCCTAATAGAGCAACAACATTTACATGGGAAGTTTTGCTGATGCTTGCGACCTCATTAATAAATTCCTCCCCATTCCCTTTGGATGTATTTAAAAGCTTTACTGCAACAGGCCGACTGTCAAAGAGCTTTCCTTTGTAGACATGGCCATATCCTCCTTGACCAAGTTTCTCTTTGAACTGATTTGTCATTCTTTTAATATCATAGTAGCTGTATCTTCTTGGTGTGGAGGTTCCATGTTGCTTGATGAAGGCCTCAAGTCTTTTATCCTCCTTCGTTTCTCTCATACATAAGAACAACATAGATTTATTTGAATATTTCTTGTAATAACAGTAGCAGAGTACTAAACAGGTTAACGTGAATATTCCAGCCGCTGTAACGCCTGCAACCAGAGAAGTGGGATACTACTGGAGATTATTTGACTGACAATGGAAATTGTTAGGCAGATATACTGAAAAAGTTTCATACCTATGACCAGCTTCAACCAACGATTCTTTCCTGCAAGATTAATACAATAACCATAAGGAAGGGCCAACACAAACAAATTGGCTTCATTCAGTTTATTGTTCTTCTTCATGTCTTAGTATTAATCTGTAACTTATTCACGGAGTACATGCAAAGAATCTGACAGACAGCTGCTAACATTTTCAGAGATAAAGGTGGAATGCTAGTAATAGATCAGGAGAGGATAATATTCAATGGCTAACATCCATAGATTTGACAATTTCTGACTATCGAAGAATGGAAAGCAATAAGATTATGATATAGCTCAAAAAAAAAAAAAATTATTGCTAAAAGAAAGCACATTTAACAGAAAATGCATAGGCAATCCCTGCTACAAGTATGTACTTTACTGGATGATATAATAACACTTTCACATTTGCAAATAATTTCACTAATAATGTAATTCTATTCAGCAAACCATAATGTTGTGCTTAAACTTAGTTAAAATCATGAAGTCTAACAATGACAAGGGCTTTGGAGTGAGATTAACCAGCAAAAATTTGTAATCCAATTATGTTCAGAATGGACTAATGACAAAAAGGCTTGATGCAAGACTTATGAAAGTAATTGGTTCTGTATTTGATCCCATCGTAATGTAAGGAAGACAGAGACAGTCAAAAAAGAAATGAATCAACTGATTAGCCTTCTAATGAGCCATTAATCTAAATCCTAGAACTATAAAACCAACAATTTTGTTTGAGAAGGGAAGGTATTAGTAACAACCAGGTATGAGAAGGGGATGGAGGAAACGATTTTTTGTGGTAAAGGAGGAGGAAAACCGGTTATTTGGGCTTTCCAAAACTGCTGATATACATCGCCGTAAGAATTTTAAACCGTGGGTCTAAACACGATCCATGCAAGAATTAACCTAAACTAGACAACAGTCCATCTTCTGGATCATTGGCTAGACCATTTCCTGGTCCAACTGGGGGTGTTCTTGGTCCAATTTATTATTATTATTCTTTTTCTTTTACCACTATCCAATCTATAAATTTTAAATGGTTTCTTAAGCCAAACCATTGCATTTGTTTCTAAAATTTCAAATCCAAACCCAACTATGATGCATACACAATTCAATATTCGGTTTTCTTGTTTTCTGGGTTTGTGTTGCTTTGGTCAGCCGCTTGAGTGGGGAGAATTTTGCTTTATTAATTGATTAATAATTCCAATATAGACTAACTCCAAAGAAAATACCGACAACTATTTTACATATGCAAGAATATAAATAGCACAACAATCTATTTTATGATAGTCAATGATAACTTCGGTTAACGAAAAATGAATGACAAATAACATCAACCATTAAGTTATCATAGATAAATAATAAAAAAAAAAAGAGAGACAAATGCAATGGTCATATACAACAATGAACAGCCATAAATGCTTTTCAGGAGTAGCAATATTTGGCTAAGGGAGCCTCAGATGATGTTCCAATCGAAAGCTTTGAAACTTACCTTTAGAAGGGCTAGGGGGTGGTGCTGCTGTTGGGGTTGCAGTTCCATTTGCAGGAGGGGGAGGGGATGGTGCTGCTGTTGGGGTTGCATTTACAGTCGTAGTTGCTGCTGCTTTTGCAGTTGCAGTTCCATTTTTAATTTCAGTGCCATTTACAGATACAGTTCCAGGTCCATTTATGCTTGCAGATGCCCCATTTGCAGTTGCACTAGCAGTTCCAGGTCCAGTTAAATTTGCACTTGCAGTTGCAGGTGCATCATCACTTGCAGCTGCAGTTCCTCCAGGTTTCTGATCGAAATTAAGGAAACAAAGCAGGCAGCATACGGACAATATACCTCTGGAGATCATTTTAGTCAAAGGGAGGCAAACGATCAGTAGTATATTGCGCTCAAAAAAAAAAAAAATCTCCAATTTTGATTTCCGATGTTTAGGTACTAAAATTTTGCTTGAGCTACGAAAGATTAAACACGTAAGGGCCTGGAGATAAAGTAGTCGGGAAGACTTACGAAAAGCTAGTCATCTCCATTTTCCGCGGACACGGTAGGTAGCCGAGGCAGGTGTGAAAACAGGAAAGTAACGAAAGAGTGATTGCCATCATTTTGATGGTAGGGAAGACTTGAGATTGCGTAATCATTGATCAGACCGAGTTTAATTGACTAGGCTGAGCAATACATAATGTAATAGCAAGGGCCCTCCATGGGTAATAAAGTAATTTTGACCTTCATAGGTGAATAAGTAAATTTCAAAAGAAAGAAGGACTTGGTTACAAATAGGTTAATTTTTGTTTTGGCCTAAGGAGTTGGGCATTCTTTCCTTCTCCATTTCTTTTCTTCTCCTCCCTCAACTATCTCTCTCTAAAATCTCTTTACTCTTGTTTGAAGAAGAAATTCAGGAACCTCATTCTCAAGGGAAAACAAGTAGGGGAAATCTTGAATTTACTAACTACACTCCTAATCAAGGTATTTCTTCCAAATTCCTACCTTACTTTCCTTGAGTCTTGTTGGTATTAGTTGGTTAGTAGAGGTTATGGCTTGATTAGAGGGATTTGAGGTTAGGGTTGTAAATGAACCGAATCGAACTGAACTTTAAAGCTGTCGAGCTCGATTTGAAAATTCGAGCTCGAATTCATATTCGAGTTCGAGTTCAATGCAAGCTTAAATTCTAGGCTTGAGTTCGATTCAATTTTGTATTCGATAGGCTCGAGTTCGATTAAAAAACTCAAGTTTTTTTATTTTTAAATTTTTTATTAATTTATTAATAAAATATATATTTTATATAAAATATAAACTATTTTATATAAAATATTATTGCATATTAAATAATTTTTTTATTTTTTGTATTAATTTATTAATAAAATATATATTTTATATAAAATATATACTATTTTATATAAAATATTTTATATATTAAATAAAAAATTCTTAAAAAATTTTTTAAGCCAAACTCAAGCTGAATATGTACAAGTTTGAATTTGATTCGATAACACAATCGAACCTTATTTTTTGTTTGAGCTTAATTCGAGTTCGTAATAATTCGAATCCGAATCGAGCTCTTAACAAATCAAGCCCGAACTATTCGTTAAGGGCTTGATTTGTTTACAGCCTTATTTGGGGTTGCTTATGCTTTAACGACCTTGTGCTATGTATTCGTAGTGAATGTGTGTGAGTTGAATGGTTGATTTCCTATATCAAGTTTAGGTAAAGAGCATTTGAGGGTTTGATGCTTGATTTGTGATTGGTGTGGTATATTTAGTATAAATTGGTGTTTTCCCAACCTTTTATGCCATATTAGAGTCCAATTAATTGTTGGGATGTGTTGGATGAAAATGGAGTGTGTTGGGTATGGAATTGGTGTGTTGCAGGCTTAGAAAGCCGGTGTTCTTGTCTAACTACGACTAGAATTGCAATTGGAATGAGCAAACTTTTTGTTTGTGGCTGCGGCGTTGGTCGCGCCACAGCTAGAACTGCAGATGGTAAGCCGCAGGTCAGGCTGAGTGAGCTGTGGCTGTGACTCAGTTACTTTCCACCTACAGCTCAACTTTTTGTTAAGATCTGTAGGTAAGCTTCTTGCAATCCAAGGGCTGTGATACCCCGTCCTACATCGAAAAAGTGAAGAAATATGGACCAATGTATAAGTTGAGCCTAAGCATTCAAGTCCAACTTGGGATATCCATTTTGGGCTAGCGAGGACGGAGCCCAAAAGTTAGACTTGGCTGCTCAGACTCTAGTTGCGCGTTGGGCCTGCGGGCTCGGGCGTGACAGAATGGTATCAGAGCGAACCTCGTGTGGTCTCTGCACGAGGTGAGACTAGGCCTATGGTATTTGGGCCAAACTACGCAAGGAAGTGGATGAACTAAGTGCTGTGTGGGGCTAAGTGCTACGTCGACCTAAGGGCGGGAGCTACCTCTAGAACCCGTACGAGCCATCTCTAAAATCTGATACAACCGAGTGGACAGTCCGGTTTATGATATGGATTGGGCTTTGCGAGGACGCAAAGCCTAATAAGAAGGGGTGAATGTGATGCCCCTCAAAAAGTCCCATATTGGTGGGAAAAAAAGAAAATGATTTGTATATAACATCTTATGTTTGGGCTACTAAATAACTTGGCTTAAGCATTTTGAGCCCGTAGTTTAAAACTCAAAAGTTATTGAGCCAATCCAGACGCGAGATGTTACACGAGCGTGGATTGACCAACTCCCACTCATGGATCAACTATTAAACCCCTTCTTTGTTCCGTTTTGCGTCTTAAGTCTAGAGTTAAGTCTCAACTATGATTTCTTGGTAGAATTAGTGTATAATTCAGTGTTTATTTTGTATTTTAAGTGAAGACGGTGATTGTCCATATTCGGATTATGTAAACTAGCTTTGGATCGAGGTAAGTAATATTTGTATCCTTTGCATTTGAAAAATGGCATTTGATATTGGAAAATGACATTTGATAAACTTAATGTTATAGAAGGTTATTTGTTATATTAAATGGCTTGAGTTTGGATATGTTATGGTTTCCAATATAAATTGAATATACGTGGTATCAAATGCTTGTTTGAATAATGAACTGCTTGGGCTTTTTAGTGAAATAGCTTATGACGGGACTAGTTCCTTCAATTGATGATGGTGATATGATCTTTGAACCACACTAATCGGGTGATAGTTAGTTTTGAACCAAACCAATCGAGTGATAGTTGATTTTGAACTGTGTAAATCGGGTCGTAGTTAACAACTGAATATCTAAGGTCATTAGTTGGATTACTCCTTGAGCTTGTATTGTCGTCGTGATATTGTGACTTGTGATTGAAAATGAATGTGAATTGACCACGTATCTTTTATGACTTGTGTGACCTAATGTAATGTTTTTGAAATGTAAACACATGTATAACCATCTCAAGCCTCAAAGAGATGTATATTTTGTTGTGGATGATTTATCACTACTACTTATTAGGTGATTTATCACTCTCTCCTTTATTTTAACTCGCTGTAGAGGATGATTTCATAGAAAAAGATTGTACTAACTCTTGAGCCATTAGATTTGATGTTTTGAAAATTGGGATCGAAGAATGTGTATATTTTGTTCTATGATTGTATAGACTGTGTCTATGTACAAGCTATGTTACACTTGAAGTTCTAGTTTTGTAATAGATGGTTGAATTGTAAATAAGGATAAATGTTTATTGAATGGATGAAGTGAGATTTTGGGTGAAGACTTATGTATCCAATTACGTTATATTTTGGGTTAGTTATTGTTTGGATTGATTAACCTTGTGTCTTACCGTAATTTAAGGAATGGCGGGTGTCACGTATCGGGATACGGGGCGTGACACATAATACTAAGGAAAATTTCCTATAATGATCCCTAACTTTTTTGGAATTTTTTTTTAACGTTCCTCATCATGTTTGAAATAATGCTATATGATATCTATCTCATAATAAAAATTAATCCATTTTGATCCTAAATTCCATTTGGAGTCACCATTCCGGCAGAATGTGTCATTATGCCTAAGTGACGTTAACATAAATTCAAAAGGAAAACATTTTGAGTTGCCTTTTGGATTAATTGAGTTTCATTTCATGTTGAATTTTTTTTTTATTATTTTTTTACCGTTTACTTATGGATACGAACTAGTGGAGAAGGATCATATGCTTAAATCAAAACTGATTTTTGTTTGCACAAACATAGGTGTATGATTTTGTGTATGAAGATAAACAATTATAAGGGATTTAGGACCAGAAAGGTATAGTTTAAATCTACCACCAGAGATGCCCAAAATGCACGAAATTAAAAAAATTTGACACATTTTTTCTGGCAAATTGCTAAGAAAATATTTTAGCAAATTGCCCCAGCATAAATTCCATATTCAGAAAAGGGATGTTCGCATACTGTAGTTCACATGAGCAGAAATCTTTAAGGTTGGTGTATATTAAGTCTGGATATTTATATAGAAGGTCCCGTTCTAGTATAGCTCCAAGTCAATTCTCGGGTCAATTGTGTCCGGTATAAGTCGTCCTCAAGAACTTTCCAAAAATAAATTCAAGTCTAGGAAAAATCTCTGAAGTTTGAATAGAAGGTAAGGAGTGGAGACGTGGTCGCACAGTATTCATTATTGAAATGGTATCGTCAATAGTGTAGTTTATGTCTGACTGGTAATTTATTGTTTCTACACATTAGTAGAACAACAGAATTGATTTTTGAAAAATATACTCTGCGGAATTCAGAAAAGAAAAATATACTCTGCAGAATTGACCATAGGTCACAACCTTTGTTTTTCTTCAGAATATCAATAAATGATTGATTAAGCAAGTCACTAGGCCTTTTGGAAGATAACAGATATGGAGATTGAAATGTACGAGTAATTGCTTAGTATAGGACTATTTTAGTACATGTTTTATTCCACATTCGAAAAAACAGAATACCTAGCCATACATTGCTTGTATGACTATAAACAAACAGAAAGGTTTGGAATTCATCTGGCACTCACAACTGTTTCATGGACTTTCAGTTTTGTAATTATAGGCAATAATTTATGCTTGATTCCTTAATGCAAGAGTATCCACTTTGGGCTCAGAAAAATAGAGTTTATCTGAGATGGTATAAGAATATTTCTTATAATAACAGTAGCAGATTACTAAACAGATTAGCGTGCCTATTCCAGCTACTATAGCGTCTACAACCAGAGAAGAGGGATACTACTGGAGATTATTTGACTGACAATGGAAATTGTCAGGAAGATATACTGAAAATTTTTCATACCTATTACCAGCTTCAACCAACGATTCTTTCCTGCAAGATTAATACAATAACCATAAGGAAGAACGAACATAAACATATTGGCTTCATTCAGTTTATTGTTCTTCTTCATGCCTTAGTGTTAATCTGTAACTTATTCACGGAGTACATGCGAAGAATCTGACAGATAGGCTGCTAAAATTTTCAGAGGTAAAGGCGGAATGCAAGTAATAGATCCGGATAGGATAATATTCAATGGCTAACAGCCATTCGCTAGATTTGATAATTTCTAACTATCGAAGAATGGGTAACTGTAAGATTATGACATAGCTCCAAAACAGAGAGAGAGAGAGAGAGAGAGAGAGAGAGAGAGAATATTATTATTGCATAAAAGAAAGCGCATTTAACAAAAAATGCATAGGCAATCCCTACTATAAGTATGTTCTTTACCGGATGATATAATAATACTTCCACATTTGCAATTAATTTCACTAATAATGTAATTTTATTCAGCAAACCGTAATATTGTGCTTAAACTCAGTTGAAATCAAGAAGTCTAAACATGACAAGGGCTTTGGAGTGAGATTAACTAGCAAAAATTTGTGATCCAACTATGTTCGCCATGGTCTAATGACAAAGAGGCATAACGCAAGACTTGTGAAAGTAACAAGCTCTGTATTTAATCCTATCGTAATTGTAAAGAAGACGGAGACTGAAAAAAGGAAAGGAATCAACTGACTAGACTTCTAATGAGCCATTAATCTAAATCCAAGAACCACAAAACCAACAATTTTGTTTGAAAAGGGAAGGTATTAGTAACTAGCATGTATGAGAAGGGAATGATGGAAACGAATTTTTGTGGGAAAGGAGAAGTAAGACCGCTTATGGGCAGTTTCTTGAAAGCTCAAAGAAGAAAAAAAGATCAAAAAGTTTTTTCTTGGTAGAAAATTTTGTTTGAAAATTTCAGGGCTGTTGTAAAGTGCACAATAAACTCGATTCCCCCTGGATTTTGGACTTCTAAACAGAGAAATTTAACAATTAGGAAAAGTTGACAAGTACATTGTCCATAGAAAATCTGTTCTTCTTTGAGTAATCTTGAATGATGCTACAATTAATCAAGGGAAGTTGTAAATCCATGAATCAGGACCAGAAGGTTGTAGGTTGAACCTTTTTTTAGTAACTAATATTCGTATTGAAAGTTAGCTACATGAACCAAATATATTAAAACAAAAAGAAGCAGAGCTACTAGAAAATAGAAATTAGGGTGATGGCCAAGTAAAATCAATTTGGAGGCATATCATTCACGTTTAATTCGATTAAATCAAAGGATTCAAGACTTTGGGAAGCAACACTTGCTCTCTCGAAGCAGTGAATACAATTTGAAGACTCTGCAAATATCAAGAAGCCATTCTGTGGGCCCCTCGCAAGGCAGTGTAAGATGGGGGTTGGTGAAGCCTGAAATAGATGTGCATCCATCTTCTGGATCATTGGCTAGTCCATTTCATTGTACAAGTAGGGTTGTTCTTGGTCCAATTCATTTTTATTCTTTTACCACAATCCAATCTATAAATTTTAAATGGTTCCGTAGGCCGAACCATTGGATTTGTTTCTAAAGAATGTCGAATCCAAACCCAACTATGAGGTATACACAATTTAATATTCGGTTTTCTTGTTTCTTGGTTTGTTTTGGTTTGGTTCGTCCGCTTGAATGGGGAGAGTTTTGCCTTGTTAATTGATTAACAATTCCAATAAAGACTAATTTTAAAGAGAATACCGATGACTATAGTACATATGCAAGAATATAAATAGCACAACAATCTAAATATTCTTAAAGATAGTCAATAAATTCCTCAAAAAAAAAAAAGATAGTCAATAAATTCGGTTGATAAAAATAAATAATAAACAATATCAACCATTAAGTTATCAAGCATCATTTAAAAAAAAAAAAAACAGGGAGAAGTGTAATGGTCATATGCAGTAATGAACAGCCATAATGCTTTTCAGGAGTAACAAATTCGCTCGAAAGGAATGGGGCCACCAATGAGTTTGTATTCGAGTCATAATTATAAGACATAAAATGCTAAGCAAGCCTCAGATGATACTCCATCAAAAGCTTTGAAACTTACGTTTAGAAGGGGGAGGGGGTGGTGCTGGGGTTGGGGTTGCAGTTCCATTTGCAGTTGCAATTACTGTTTCATTTTTAAATCCAGTTCCAGTTGCATATCCGGTTTCAGGTCCAATTACAGTTGCAGATGCTCCATTTGCAGTTACATTAGCAGTTCCAGTACAATTACAGTTGCAGATGCTCCATTTGCAGTTACATTAGCAGTTACTGTCACGCCCCGTGCCCGAGACGTGGCACCCGCCATGCCCTAGGTTAAGTTAGGACACAAGGCTAGACCAAAACGATTATCGTTTAATCATAACATAAGGCTCCAAAATATACTAAGATACCCAAAAGGATCAATTTCATTCATCATCAAAGATATACAACAATCATTACAATTTTCTTTCCCAATAACAAAAATAGATGGGAAAGCATGTATAACCTAATCTATACAAAAATATGGCTATACATCAAGCTATCAAAAATAACCTCCATCATGTCTACCCTAACTATGACTATGAGGCCCAAAAATCAGTCCAATCACCTTCAACGAATTCCTCACCTGCGGGGTTAAACAAAAGAGTGAGTGATATAATCACCCAATAAGTAGTAGAGGTTCTCTTTGGGGCTTAAGTTTGCTATCCATACATAGGTACATTTTCAAATCAAAATCAAAGTCATAAACATCATAACATGTGATCAAATCAAAACCATACACGTTCAAACATTGCATAAAGCAATTCAAAGAAAAGAGAGCTCAAGTAGTTAGTGGACATATGACCCTGAAATTCCAATTGTTAACTATAACCCGGTTAACGCGGTTCAAAACCAACTATCACCTGGTTGGTGCGGTTCAAGACTAACTATAACCCAGTTAGTACGGTTCAAAACAATTTGCTACCATTACCAATTTAGGGAAACTAGTCCCATCATATAACCATTTCACATACATGAGCTCAATCAAGTATTCATTCAAATAATTCATCAGACTACATCATTTATTTCATAGAAAACCAAAGTAACCAAATGTAAGCCCATTTATATAAGGAAAATATTATCCCATTCATTTCTCATCATTAAAACATTTGCAAGGCAAAGAGAATCAATTGCTACTTACCTCACTCCAAGACTAATTCAAATAATCGGAATAAGGGTAAACACCGTCGTCACCTATAATACACAAATAAGACTTGTATCACATACTGATTCTATTAAGAAACCATAAAAGAGGTTTAAATCTAGTTTAACACACAAAACGAGGAAAAGAGGCAAACTGTACTGACCCGCGGCGTCAACCGCGGCGCGGCTCATGCCGTAGCTCAGATACAGTACCCAGCCGCGACTCCAGCCGCGGAGCGGCTGAGGTCGCGACTCAGGTCAGAGCCAGCGGCCCCTCATCCGCGGCGCGGGTGGCCCCGCGGATGAGCCCAGAGTGGCTGCTGCAACGAGCCGCGGTCTCATCCGCGGCGCGGATGGAACCGCGGATGAATCCAGCAAGACGGCTTGCAACTGCTCAAAATCACCTCCCACACTATTCATCAACTTCTCACTCGATCCAAACAACGAAACAACCTCAAAATAGCACAATAAGGTAGGAAAATACTATCTTAACATCTTAAGCAACATATTCATGGATCATTTTCAAAATCACACAAGATCTACCAAAGTCTCATACCCAATTCTTCAAATCTCTAACTCACCCACTTCACACATTCATCATAACTCACAAGCACTACATCTACAAATCATCTATTCCAAGAACAACATGGTCTAATAGCATCAATAAAGTCATGATTTCGAATTTCCAAGCAAAATAATCAAATTGTGAAAGAACTAAAAAGTAGGAAGAAGAGTTACCTTGAGGGGGATTTGGGGAGAAAGCTTCAAAATGGCTTCTACTAGTTTCCTTTAGAGATGAAATCCCTTCAATTCCTCCTTCAATGGGTTGAGAAAATGGGAAGAAGTTTAGAGGAATTCTTTCAAAAGGGAAGAGGAAGAGTGAAGGAAAATGAAAAGGGGATTTTAGTCTTTAGGGCAAAATTTGAAGTTTCAAAAATTGCAACTAAGGACACTACTTCTTACAAAGCACACAATGACCCAAGAAGGTCTAATTTTCATAAAAGTCCCTAAGGGCCTTAATATCACAGTTACAGGTCCAGTTAAATTTGCACGTAAAGCTGCAAGTCCATCATCACTTGCAGTTGCAGTTCCTCCAGGTCTCTGATCGAAATTAAGCAAGCAAAGCAGGCAGCATACGAACAATATACCTCTGGAGATCATTTTAATCAAAGGGAGGCAGACGATCAGTAGTATATTGTGCTAAAAAAAAAATCTTCAATTTTGATTTCTGATGTTCAGGTACCAAAATTATGCTTGAGCTACGAAAGATTAAACACGTTGGGCCTGGAGAATAAGTAGTCGCGAAGACTTACGAAAAGCTAGTCATCTTCATTTTCCACAGGCACGGTGGCTAGCTAAGCCATGTGGGAAAACAGGAAAGTAACGAAAAAGTGATTGTCATTGATTTTGATTGGAGAGAAGACTTGAGAATGAGTAACAAATCAAAAATTTTATCATTGATGCCAAGGTCCCTCAATGGGCAATGTTGTAATTTTGACCTTCATAGGTGAATAAGTAAATTTCAAAAGAAAGAAGGACTTGGTTGCAAATAGAATAATTTTTGTTTTGGCCTAAAGACTTAGAGCATTCTTTCCTTCTCCATGTCTTTTCTTCTCCTCCCTCCAATATCTCTCTCTAAAATCTCTCTACTCTTGCTTGAAGAAAAAATTGAGGAACCTCATTCTCAAGAGAAAACAAGTAGGGGAAATCTTGAGGCTCCTAACCACACTCCTAACCAAGGTATTTCTTTCAAATTCCTACTTTACTTTCCTTAAGTCTTGCTTGTACTAGTTGATTAGTAGAGGTTATGGCTTGATTTGATGGATTTGGAGTTGTATATACTTTAATGACCTTGTACTATGTATTGGTAGTGAATGTGTGTAAGTTGGATGGTTGATTTCTTATAATAAAGGTTGGGTGAAAAGCATTTGAGGGTTTGATTCTTGATTTGTGATTGATGTGGTATATTTGAGTATAAAGTGGTGTTTTCCCAGCCTTTTATGCCATATTAGAGTTGGATTAATTGTTGGAATGTGTTGGATGAAAATGGAGTGTGTTGGGTGTGGTATTGGTGTGTTGCAAGCTCAAGGAGCTTGCATTCTGGTGATGCCATGGCTGACCCTGCAGCTCATATGTGGGTAGCTTCTGGTGCTAGCCACTGCTGGAACTGTGGTTGGAATGGGCAAACCTACTGATCAGAGCCACGACTGGCCTCGCAGCTAGGGGATCTGAGGGTAACTCTAGCTAGATCAGCCGATCACCTCTTTCCTAGCCTATTTTGTCTCGTTTTGCAGGTAAAGTTTGGAGTTAAATTTTATTTAAGATTTATTAATGGAGTAAACCTATAATTGAGTGTTTAATTGTGTGTTTTAGGCGAAAACGGTGATCATCCATATTCTAATTATTTGAACTAGCTTTGGATTGAGATAAGTAGTATTTATATCCTTTGTATTTGGAAAATGATATGTGATCAACTTAATGTTATAAAAGGTTATTTGTTGCATTAAATGGCTTGAGTTTGGATATGTTATTGTTTTCAAAATAAAACAAATATACATGATATTAAATATTTGTTTGAATAATGAATTGCTTGAGCTCTTGAGTGAAATGGCTTATGACGGGACTAGTTCCTTAAATTGATGATGATGATATAATCTTTGAATTACACTAACTGGGTGGTAGTTAGTTTTGCATCAGACCAACCGGGTGAAAGTTGATTTTGAACCTTGTTAATTGAGTTGTAATTAATAACTGGATATCCAGGGTCATTAGTCGGATTACTCCTTGAGCTTATATTGTCATTGTGATATTGTGATATGTGACTAGATATGAATGTGAATTGACCACGTATATTTTATGACTCATGTGATCTAATGTAATGTTATTGAAATGTAAATATATATGTAACCATCTCAAGCCACAAAGATATACTTTACTATTTACTAGGTGATTTATCACTCACTCCTTCGTTTTGACTTGCAATGGAAACTGATTTCATAGAGGAGGACTGACTGATTCTAGGGCCATTTGATTGATGTTTTGAAATTAGGATCGTAGTAGGAGTATATTTCGTCCTATGATTGTATAGACTATGTTTATGTATAAGTTATGTTATACTTGAAATTCTAGTTTTGTAATAGATGGTTGAATTGTAATTTAAGGATGAATGTTATTGAAGGGATGAAATAATATTTTGGGGTGAAGATTTATGTATTTAATCATGTTATATTTTGGGTTAGTTATTGTTTGGATTAATTAGCCTTGTGTCCTAAGTTAACCTAGAGCATGGCGGATGCCACGTCTCGAGGTATGGGGTGTGATAAAATATGAGTTTAATTGGCTAGGCTAAGAAGTACATACTACTAAGGAAAATTTCCTGTAATGAACCCTAATTTTTTTGAATTTTTTTTTATAGTTCCTCATCATGTTTTAAATAATGCTATACGATATCTCTCTTATAATCAAAATTAATCCATTTTGATCCTAAATTCCATTTGGAGTCACCTTTCCGGCAGAATGTATCATGCCTAAGTGACGTTAACATAAATTCAAACGGAAAAATTTTGAGTGGCGTTTTGGATTAATTGAGTTTCATTTCATGTTGAATTTTTTTATTATTATTTTTACCGGTTACTTGTTAATACGGACTACTGGAGAAAAGGATCATATGCTTAAATCCAAACTGATTTTTGTTTGCACAAACATAGGCATATGATTTTGTGCGTGAAGATAACCAATTATAAGGGATTTAGGACGAGAATAGTGTAGTTTAAATCTACCACATGAGAGAAAATACTTACATGGACTTGGACGACGGATAGAACTGTGGATCTTGTGGTCCAGAAGTAGCCACCTTATCTATGGCCCATATGTGGCCGGCACTATAGCCCATTATGGCTCACCTAATTGATGAGGTGGCTGCTTCTGAACCACAAGATTAACGGCTTCACCCGTGGATCCAGCTCATGTAAGTCTTTCCCCTGCTTGAGATGCCCAAAATGCAAGAAATTAAAAAATTTGGAAAATATATTATTTTGGCAAATTGCTAAGAAAATATTTTAGCAAATTGCCCCAACATAAATTGCTTATTCAAAAAAGAGATTCTGAACAATGGAGCAGCATAGATACTTGAATAGAAGACCCATTCTAATTGTGTCCAAGTTGTTCGTCAAGCCTACTGTAGCCAATATAAGTCAAACGAAACAGATGGTATTCTAAGTCTTGGTGATATTACTACCATATTCACTTGTCCCACCTACAATTAATAGTTGGATATTCCATGACCATATCTTGGCCGTTTGCTATTCTCAGCTCTTCTTCCCTATTTTCTCCTCGAATTGGTTACTGAGTGATTGCAACATTTGCACCGAAAAAAATGAAAAAAAAAACACGGGTCAAGCACACTTTTAATCTTATTATGTATATAGATCACAGTAACAGCCACGATTATGATTCCGGTCGAAGAGTATTAGGGGCAGCTTTGGATGATATTACTCGCTGTGTGTTTCGACAAATGAAAAGGCTAAATGCTTATATTCCAGATAGGGAAATGAGGAAAAGGTAAAACTAAAAACCAAGTCCAAATAGCAAAAAATTGTTTTCCATGACTTGTTGGGCTCCAGTCTCAACGACAATCAATTAGCTTTTTTTTTTTTTCTTTAGGGTAAAATACCCTATACCCATTTGTGATTTTTGGATAAACTACATGACCTCCTTATAATTTAAAAAACTATACATCCCCCTGTGGTTTGGATTAAAGTGTCAAAGTGACAGACATTAGCTTTAGTGACATAACACCGGTAAAATCTCCAAATTACCTCAGTGTTTAACTACTTCATCTCTGTGCTTGCATGAATTTTTTTCAAAAAAAATACAATTTACACCCTTGTGGTTTTCGCGTGAAGCACATAACCCTCTTATGATTTTAAAAGCAATACATCACCCCTTGGTAATTTCTAATACTTATACAAAGTAATTTAAACGTTTTACCCGTGGACTGTAACGGAAGGTTTGACGCTTTAAACAAAACTAAAAAGGGGTGATGTACAGTTTTTTGAACTATAAAGGGGGGTTATGTGGTTTATCCAAAAACCGCAGGGAGTTAAAATGTAATTAAGCTTATTTTTAATGTCCCACACGGTCAGAACTTGACTTGCACAAAATTAGATGGTTGAGCATCTATGGTCACATTTGGACCAATTTGACTAGGCTAGACTGTCGAAATTTGACCCAAAAAAAAAAATCTTCACGTTTGGTAAAACTGAAATTGAAAATCTGAAGTTTGAAGTTTGTAATTTAAGTGCTAAAAGTATTAAGTTACTAAATTGATAAAGTTTTACGTATTTAATGATGAACTAAATACATGCACTGAATTTAAATATCTCATCTCATAAATACAATTATTTTATCTTAAATATTTAAAATAATTTATTAATAATGCGTATGAGAAAGAGAGATATCATTTTTTCAAGAGGGATAGAGGATAAGTGAATTTGTGTTTGAGAATATGTGTGACAGAGAAAGTATGTATGTATATATAAAAATGTATGCAAGAAAATGTCTATACATATGTGAGAGAAGAAAAATTAAAACATGTGCGTATATATATGGGAAATAAAAAATGTATATATAGAAGTATGTTTGTGTATGTGTGTTTGTAAAAGTGTATGTACATGAAAGTATGTAGGTATATGCAAGAGAAACTGTGTGTAGGAAAAGAGAGAGAGAGAGAGAGAGAGAGAGAGAGAGAGAGAGAGAAATAGAATGTGTGTATTTGTGTGAAAGTGTGTATGTGTATGTGTGTATGTGTGTGTGTGTGTGCATGAGAGAGAGAGAGAGATTGTGCATGTGAGAAACAGCATGAGTGTATATGTGTGTTCATGGATGAGTGTTTGAGAGTGTGTGAGAAAATGTGAGTGTGTGTGTGTGTGTGTGTAAGGGGGAGAATGTATCAAAATTTAGCAAATCAAGCAAAAATTTTTTGTGCATAAATAAAAAAGTGCTTAATGTATTGAGTGACAAAGGAGTTTTGTTATCAAGCATACTTAATTCAAAAAACTTTTAATAGATTAATTTTCAAAATTAAGTTGAGTCATTTAACACTCTCTAGTTCATCTCTTATTTTATTAAAGGGATACTTTCAGATACCTTTTTGAGGTTTCTGATAATTTCACATACCTCCTTTCACGTTTTAAAATTTTTATTTATATCCCTTGAGATTTCTATTGAGTAACAAAACACACCCATGAGCGACATTATTCCAAAAATGCCCTCGTTGATTAATTAAAATACCTTTTGCAAATTAATTCTTTTATTTTGGTGTTAAAAATTGAAGTTTATTTTATACCAAAAAGCACATTCGTAATATGTTTTATATGGAAAGTGCACTTTGTTGATTAATTCTTTTTTTTAATGTTAAAAATTTAAATTATTTTTTTTATAGAAACTACACTTCTAAAAATTAAATTGTATTTTATACAGAAAGCATATTTAATTCTTTATAATATGAACAAAATTTTTGATTGAATAATTTTATACTCAATTTGATGTTGTTGTATTGTTTTTCTAACTTTTATCTTATTAAGAAAATTTGAAAGTTTTGAATTAATTATTTTATTTTTTTCAGGTATTAGCAAGAGTTTATTTAGTAAAACAAATACAATGAAATTTTTTATGAGAAAAGAAGAGTGAGAAATGAAAATCAAAAAGCAATTAGTTTGTGTTTTTATATTGTATTATTAATTAAAAAGGGCAATTTTGGAATAATATAGGTCATGAGTGTGTTTCGTTATTGAATAAAAATCTCACGGGATATACATGAAAATTTTAAAATGTGAGGAGAGGTATGTGAAATTATCAGAAATCTCAAGGAAGGTATCTGAAATTGTCTCTTTATAAAAAAATGTAATTGTGGGATTAGGTTTTTATTTACTTTTATTTCCTTCAAAGTTCAATCTCTCCAATATGAATCAAGACTTGATCAGTATGATATTTCCAGACTCTTGACACGCTGCTGAGTATTTGTGAAATTGTCTCCTTTAATTATTTTTCATTTACCTTGTTTCACTTTTTTTTTTTATTTCCAGATGTATTAATTAGTATTGCGGTCAATGTTACCCCAGGTTAATACTACAACAGTTTTGGTTCTCAAGTCATAACATACATATAAGGAGTATAAAAGATTTCAATACAACTGGATGAATCATTTTGATTTGTGAACTTAGGTTAATAACTTAATGAATTAGATCCACACTACAGCTGTGTTTGGTTCCCTATTAGAAATAAAGCTAGCATAGAAAAGGAATTGTATCCAATGGGAATGTAGATCAGTTTGAATAGAAAGCAAAAGCAATTCAGATTGTAATTTAGTTTCGATTTTTTGTAGAAATTTATAAACAGTCCAAGATTACTCTGTACAGGTTGATGATTTTAATACTGAAATTAACCAAATATTTTGCTGGAGATATAGATTCAAGAATACACATAATTTTAGATTCCAGATTACAATGCCTAAAAGGGTGAAAGAAATTTGGAGGGGTTTAGAAATTATACTATTCTATGACACTACAACTGCATGTCGAAGAATTTTCCTGGTGATGTTGAACGAGAACCAAAGAAGGGCTTTGGAGGGATTTCCAAGGCATGCAAAGTTACCCTCTAGCATTTCAATTACTTTACTCATAGTTGGTCTTTGTGACGGATCAGCCTGGATGCACCACAAACCCACCAGTATCATCTTTTTGCAATTTCATCCTCCTCATGAGTCATAACATCGCATCAGTTTCATATCTGCATCAAGCACCACATGCTGATACGCCCAGCGTGGAAAATATACCTTACTTGTATCACTCATTTCAACACAGATGTTCTTTCTTCCTCCAACCATTTCTAGAAGCATCATTCCATAACTATAGACATCAGACTTTTGAGAAACATCTCCAAAGTTTTGCTAACTACTTCTGGAGCAATATAACCAATTGTACCTCTAGCTTCTAGCATTGATATGATACTTTCGTTCCTGGTGCAAAGCTTTGACAAACCAAAATCCGATATTTTAGGACAAAAATCCTCATCCAGAAGTATAGTTGTGAGGTTTTATGTCAAAATGCACAATTCTCATGGTGCATCCTCTGTGCAAATACTCTAGTCCTCGAGCTATCCCCAGTGCAATCTGATAAAGCTTTTTCCCATCCCAGGTGACCATCAGTCATTGAAACTGTTTCAGCATGGATGTATCTCTCCAAAGATCCATTAGGCATGAATTCATATATGAGAGCTCTTTTCTGACCATCGAGGCAGAATCCCAAAAGAGTGACAACATTAACATGGATGTTCTGCTGATGCTTGCGACCTCATTGATGAATTCCTCTCCACTTCCTTTGGATGTATTTAGAACCTTTACTGCAATTGGACGGTTGTCAAATAGATTTCCTCTTATAGACATCTCCATATCCACCTTTAGCCCAAGTTTATCCTTGAAGGAGTTTGTCATTTTTTGATATCGGAATAGCCGTATCTTTTCAGGGGCGATGGATCCATATTGTCTGCTGGCAGCTTCAAGGTTCATATTTTGTTTTGTTTTGACCTCTTGTTAAGTAGTTTGGGATACCAGATAATCAAACAGATAATTCCTATTCCTGCTGCTGAAGTCCTAGAATCAAAGAAACGTTTGAACTCTCATACAAGGCTAGAAATTACATTATGGAGATTATAATTTTTAACACAAATTGATATGAATGAGAGTTTTCATACCTGTGTCAGCGCAACTATCTTTCCATTACAACCTGTGTGGTGAGAACCTGTGTGGTAGGGAGAGCATTATTGGCGCTTGTACTGTGTATTAGATTGTTGACTATAACTTGATGTCATAAATTCATTTAGGAAAAGGATAACACAGAAATCAGACAGCACAAAATGCAAAAAAGAATGAAAACTCTTATTCAACACAGATCTTCAACTCCTTATGATGCATTTAATCAAGTTATAAGTACGTCAAAACATGAACAAAGTTAAATTGAGTTAAACGAGAAATTGACAAAATATGTCTACAAAGTAAATGGTCATATTTATTCAATGACCGACTTCCTACTTGAATCTGTTTTCACAGGTTATACATGACTGGATCTATTATAAACGATTTTCTCTTCTAGAAGAAAATTGGATAGCATCCTTGAGTAATTTGGTTCTTGGGGAAGACTTAACAGACTTTTGTAATTTGATGATTAAACTTAAATCTGAAACATTTATGTCTCCAAGACATACAAAAGGCAAAATGATGCGTCCATTTAATTTGAGCACGTTTTTCAATCATCAGCAAATTATCTGGGGTCGGGTATTTCTACATCAGGGCTATAATTGTAACTCTCCAAAATTCATTTTATTGATTTTTCAGAAAGAAAATAAAATATAGGGTTTATAACAGTTTACCACTAATATATACCGTGATTTTCCCCTCACTTCCTAATCTTTTTTGTGCCTTTTAGCACTCTAAGAAACCAAACTACCCCTTCTATTAATTTTATTTTTAATTTTTTTATTTCTCTTTTCTTTTTCTTTCCATTTTCCCTTCTATTTTATTTTCCTTTTCTTCTTTTGTTTCCCTTCTTTCTATTTTTTCTTATCTCTCTTCTTTTCCATTTTCTCGTTAAGCTACTAGTTAATTTGATGATTTGTTTGACATAAAAAAAATAAAAATTAACTCAACTGGGATTTAATTACGTGACACTGGTTGAATATGTAAATTAGCCCAAGTTAATAGAAGAGTTGAGTTCCGCGTCAATAATATTAACACGATTTTATGCAATTTTTCAGCATCTTAGCTATTCAGGTTTTAATGTTTGTTAACTAGTATTTATTTGCCATTTCATTATTATTTTTCAATTGAAGATAAAATGAAAGCATTGCTGGGGTTAAAGTAAAACTTAAAAAGAAAATAAAGAAGGGAACTAAAAAATCAATGAAAATTTAAAAATAAATAAAGAAGGGAATCAAGGGGTAAAGGAAAAGAAAAAAATACAGAAAAGACTAGTAAAGAGATAATTTTTGTCATACAAGGAGTTAAGTGACAAAAATAAAAGGTTAGGGGGCAAAGTGAAAATCCATGTATACCTTAAAGGGATAAAGTGCAATGAACCCTAAATTATATATAAAAAAAAGGTAAATAAAGAGTATTTCATCTCACTATCATTTACATATTAAGTTATTGATTGCTTTAATTTTCTATTGGACAATTAAAAAGTACTTCCAATTGTCTAATTTTGTTTCATATGATAGAAAATGCGAGGCACACACTTTTCAATCCCTTCTATTTTTAGAATTAAAGATTGAAAAAATATTGAATATCAGGAATTGTCATGAGGAAAATTTATTGGAAAACACACACAAAATGAGCGAATGTATAAAGATGACATAACTTTTATCTATTTATTGTTAAGAATATAATTCGTGCAAAACGTACTAATTTATATATGAAATCTTCACTTTTTGTCAGCATAAATTATACCTACAAATATCGATGCCCTCAGTGATAAATAGTAAAAAAATTACGCTCCTTTTTATTCATTGGCCCACCTAGTGCATCACTTCTCTTGTTAGAAGTGATTCCATGGGAAAGAATAAAGGGTGGAACGGTTAGTATAGATTTGATTTTTTTTAAAAAAAAAAAAAAAGTGACTTCATGACAACCTAGAATTTAGATGCATTACTACTACTATCGGAAGTAGCCATATACAAGTGATAAAGAGGAGAGTTATGCACACACCTTTCGTGCAGTATCCAACATATGTAACATCTTGACACCTGCACAAGACTCTATCGGTATTATTCACGTAAGATCCGCAACTTCCTCCTGAAGTTTTACACCTTGAACAAGCATGTGTGATATTGCCATAATAAACAGTAAATCCTTGGTTGACAACTTCTTGCAGCGTTTTCTTTTGTGCATATAAATAGTCATGAGATGCCGAAAGAATTGGAACTTGTACACTCATGTTACATCCCTTTCCCGAATCATCAGATTCATCAAAAACAACCTCGCCTGCTCGTGCCGTCTACAGCACAGGAGACGTTTCTCGTAAATAGTGAGCTTCGTATAACCTCACTTGGGCAACCATAAGAGACATAGAGATACACAGTCGAATTTTGGTAGGCGAGACCATTTGGTAACCGGATGGCCGTTGACGAAATTCTTGAGACATATATTCTTCCACAGACCATAACGTGCAATAGTCATGGTGTTGAGGGATTGATTAATTCCTATTACTTGAAACTTCTGCATCTTATTAAGCTCAAGAACTGTTCGGTTTTCTATGCATTGTAGCAGCAATTCATCAGTCCCACCACATTCTTGAGGTCGATCACCTCCCCAAAAGGGATAACCTATGCTAGTGTAGGCTGCCACAGTTGTAAAATAATCCAGAACAAGTTCGATTACCAGGATCACAGTAAGAGAAAGGAAAGATGCTTGGGAGCAGGAGAATGCAAATATTAACGGCAAACTTCATCAGTGTGGATAAATGAAAGCACTGAATACTCGTCTTCAAGAGTGAGAGAGGCAACTATTTTAGAGTAATTGATTCTTTCAAGATTAGACTAGATATTTTCCAATGTATTTGGCGATTAGATGAGTGGTTAATAGTGCACCTTAATTAGGGCCCTATTTCAGGTAAACTTGAACAATGATCACGTGGGTGGACTTGAGTTTTCATTGTTGATGGGACCACCAAGTACTAATTCTAAAGAGTTGTTTGTTTCGCATTTGGTGATCGGAATGAAAATCATTAATCTCAATGTTACATTGAGTTAGTGTCATTTTCTCTGTATTAAGTTTGGAAGTTGAACGAGTTTCATTACATCAATGAATTAATTAATTTTGAAGCAAATCACAACTAAAGAATAATTTAAGATTTTCATTTTTATAGAATAAATTCTATAATTTTTATATTCATCAACAAAATAAAATGTATAAGCATCATTAACTTTGATACCCATTCTACCTATAAACCAAACAATCTCTAAGTAATTTCTGGGTATCTTTTTTTTTTTTTTTCCCCAAATTGACGACTTATCTTTCCATCCCATTTATATATTTTTCCGAATTGAATGGTATTTGAGAGGACCAATTTGATTCCAGAAATAAAAAGTCGTGAAGTAGTTAGTAATTCATTTTAGCTCCTTTTTTTTAACAATATAGTTTCTTCTCCGAAAAACTAAGAGTTTTTAAAAATTAATATTAATAAGCCGCATGGTTTGCATTCAATAACTAGAAGCGGAATGGAAATCATTAATCCTACCATTACCATTACTGAATGGAAATCATTAACCCTACCGCTACCATTACTAGAGTTTATGGAACCCCATCCACAAGTTTTTTTTTTTTTTTTTGTTTTTTGAGAAAAAATAGTATCGTCCATTTATGTAATAATTTTGAGCTTGTGCAACCCCATCTACAAATTTAGTTTCAAAGTCAAAAAGTTTCATTACATTAATGAGTTAATCAATTTAAAACCAAGTTATAAACGATGAATAATCTAACACTTTCATTCTCATAGAATAATTCCAATAATTATCAACTAAATACCATGTATGGTATCATTAACTTTGATACTCGTTCCTCCTACTTATAAAGTAAACAACCCCTATCTAGTCCCTTGGTTCATGTCTTCATTTCCTTTTTCAAAATCGACGACTATTCCACCCATTTATATCTTTTCCCAGTTCAATGGTACTTCAGAGGACCAATTTGGTTCCAGAAATAAAAGGTCGTGAAGTAGTTATTAATTGATTTGAGATTTAGACAGAGTTCATGATTTTCCAATGTATTTGGCAATTAGATGAGTGGAAAAACAGTGCACCTTGCACATCTTAATTAGGCCCATGTTTCAGGCAAACTTGATTATTGACCACGAGGGTCGGACTTGACTTGAGGCTGAGAAAATTGATGGAAAATCATAGTATTAATACTGAGGAGCCATTGGTAAAAGAAAACTTCAGAAAAATGACTTTAAGACGTGTTACTAATGTTACTTTCTTTAAGGTTTAATTCGACTTCACAAGTTGTGTGTGTAAAAGAGTTTTGCGAATTGACCTCCAGAATACAATAAAGCTTGTCTGACAACGATTTGAAGTAACGGTATCAAACCCTTTAGCTTTCAATATCTATCCGATATGTCTGTATATTTTATTAGATTAACGAATGTAAAGAGTTGAGATTTTCGAAATTGAATGGTGAAGGGACTGAAGAGCTATTGAATTTTTGTGGTAGAATTTTGTTCTTTCAGTGAAATAGCGAACACCTTTCGTTTGGCACTGACTGACGAACCACTGTGCATAATCTAGTACGTTTCGTTGTAAATGCACAACCACTTATATGAATGAACGATTGAAGACTTTAATGCTACATTGCCGTAGAGTGCGATGACTTCCGAAAAAATTGATAATTTTTTTTTTTAAGAAGAGTAATATGTTTACACAAGAATTTATTACTCTTTTAAGAAGAATAGAATGTTTAAATTGACACGATCAGATTTTACAAGGAATTATTGTAGTTAAATTTTGGGTTTAAATTCATACATTCTCGGTCCTCGTACAGTCATACAGGATTGTATGTATTATTGACACAGTAATATTCAAGAGTGTCGGCCATAATGAGTCTTGTATTGATGCTAATCAATTAAACCAGGCAACATAAAAAATATATATATCATTTTGTTTATATGATTATTTTTTTATATGTTTTTTTAAATATTATTGTAATAGTTTTAAAGATTTTTATTTATAAATATGTATTTAAGATAAAAATATAATTGAAAAATATTTTTGAAATTTCTTAAAAAGATGTTTTTGAGAATATAAGACCAAACAAATAGCCTATTGATCAAAAGTTTACCGTTTGCCAAATTCTTCAATTGAGATTGGTGGATCAAGGGAAATTATAGATTTCACAATCGTACTTATAAATTTTGTGGTCTAAAAGAATATCACATAAACAAAATGATGCATTCCGACATAAAAAGTAATAAAATAACACTTACGTGACTTTATTTTAAATCACAAGATTCACAAGTACGACCTTAAATCAAAATCATATTTTTCGCTGTGCAAAAGGCTGATGTACACGGCCCGTAAAAGAGTGGTGTCCGAAGACTTGTGTAAATTAGTCAAATCCCCAATCCTTAGACATCTCATTCCCAGTCAAAATCAATGCACCTTCATCTTCTGTGCCCAAAACAACGTAACTATGCAAACACTGTCATTTTCATCAATCACGATCTTTTTAATTTTTTTGTTTTTTGTGAGACAAGCACGATTAATTGAAAAGTCTGAACAATGGTGCTAACGTTGATTGATTGCTTGCAAAGAAAAATGACAGGCAGATATTAGTCAATTTATAATTCATGCATATCTATTTCCAAATTTTTTGTTACAGTAATTTAGGAATCTTCCCTAAATAAAAGATTGTGAACAATGGAAAGTTGTCGTCTTGTTATTTTAGCATAGATATTTAAATTTTTTTTTTGTCAAAAAGTCATTTAGCATAGATATTTAAATGGAAGACCCATTCTAGTTACATCCAAGTTGTTTCTCGTGTCTACTGTAGCCAATATAAGTCGAATGAAACAGATGGTATATAAAGCCTTGATGAAATTACTACCATATTCACTTTTTCCACCTACAATTAATAGTTGGATATTGCTTTCTTGTTCCCTATTTTCTCCTTGAATTGGCTACTGAGTAATTGCAATTGTCCATAGGGACAAGAAAAAATCTATCTACTACTATTCGTTCCTTCCACAACATTTGCACCGAGAGAAAAAAAAAAAAAAAAAAGGGCAAACGCAATCTTTTTTTTTTTTTTTTCTCGAAAGACCCCATATAACATAAATCAAATAAAATTACATATGGTTGGCAGTCACGGCTAACTGATGGGCCACTTTGACCTTACTACAATCAACCTTAACAAACCTACAGACAGACATATACGACGCCATACACCTGATATTGCTTTGGGTTGGGCCGATACGATGCAAGTGATTCGATAAATGAAAACCCATGAGGAAAGGATGGAACTAAAAACCAAGTCCAAATAGCCAAAAAATAAAAAATAAAAAATAAAAAAAGTTGTTTCCTTATAACGACTTGGACTTTAGTCTCGATGACTTAATCAGTGAGCCTTTTTTTTTTTTTTTTTTAATGTCCCTCACGGTCAGGACTTGACTTGCACAAGATTTTAGATGATTGAGTATCTAGGGAGGTGTTTAGTAAAACTGAAATCTGAATACTAAAATCTGAATTCTAACTAATTTAAGTAGCTGAATTCTAAGTACTAAAAGTTTTACAAGTTCACATATGAATCTAAATGCTGAATTTAATATGCCTGTTTTATAATAATATGTAGCTGAATGCTGAATATCGTAGATGTTACAATTTTATCCCTCTGAATTTAATATGTCACTTTAAGAACAATATGCAATTGAATATTGAATTTTATGAATTTTACAATTTATCGATGTCTATTCCTTTCTCATAATTTATTATTTTATTACATTTGACTAAAATACATATAATTGAAGTTTATAAATATTAACAACATAATGAAAAAATATTTAAAAAGAGAAGGAACAAAAAAAGTGATAAATTATCTCATAAAGTTTTAATAGGAAAAATATAAGAGCTAGTATTTATATGAATAAATATTCTAAAGAATCAAATTGCCGAATATGGTGAAAAAAACTATAGGAGTTTTCAAAGAAAAAGTGAAAGCGAAGGAATTGTGAAGGGATGAGGAGAGATAGGAAAAAGGATAAATTTTGATTTTTGGTAGAATTTTAAAAAATGGTCCAAGATTATTCTCGTATAAGTTGATTTGCTGGACATAGATTCAAGAATAAACATTATTTAGATTAAAAAGTACAATGCCAAACAGGTAAAAGAAATTTGGTGGGGGTTCAGAATTATTCTACGATGCCACAATTGCAGTAGAAGAATTCTCTGGTGATGTTGAAGGGGAACCAAAGAAGGGTTTCGGAGGGATTTCCAAGGCTTGCAAGCTACCCTCTAGCATGTCAATTACTTTGCTCACTGCATGGCCTTTTTGATGGATCAGTCTGTATGCACCACAAACCCACTAAGATCATCTTTCTTGCAATTTTGTCCTCCTCAGGAGTCATAGCATCCTGCAGCTTCAAATCTGCATCAAGCACCAGATGCTGATACGCCCAATGTGGAAAATATATCTCACTTGTACGACTTACTCCAATCTTGATGTTCTTTCTTCCGCCAACCATTTCTAGAAGCATCATTCCATAGCTATAGACATCAGACTTGTGAGAAACACATCCGAAGTTTCTACTGACTACTTCTGGAGCAATATAACCAATTGTTCCCCTAGCTTCTAGCATAGATATGATACTTTCTTTCCTGCTGCAAAGCTTTGACAAACCAAAATCAGATATTTTAGGACAAAAATCCTCATCCAGAAGTATATTGTGAGGTTTTATGTCAAAATGCACAATTCTCATCGTGCATCCTTTGTGCAAATACTCTAGTCCTCGAGCAATACCCAATGCAATTTGATAAAGTTTTGCCCATCCCAAGTGACCATCGGTCATTGAAGCTGTTTCAGCATGGATGTATCTCTCCAAAGATCCATTAGGAATGAATTCATATATCAGAGCTCTTTTTTGACCATCGAGACAAAAGCCCAAAAGAGTGACAACATTAACATGGGATGTTCTGCTGATGCTTGCTACCTCATTGATGAATTCTTCTCCACTTCCTTTGGATGTATTTAGAACCTTTACTGCCACTGGACGGTTGTCAAATAGATTTCCTTTATAGACATCTCCATATCCACCTTTACCAAGTTTATCCTTGAAATAGTTTGTCATTTTCTTGATGTCAGAATGGCTGTATCTTTTTGGGGTGATGGATCCATATTGCCTGATGGCAGCTTCAATGTTCAGATTTTGTTTTGATCTCTTGTTAAACTGTAGTATGCAATAGCATATAACTAAACAGATTATTATCCCAAGTCCTGCTGAAGTTCCTACAGTCAAAGAAACATTTGAACTCTCATATAAGGATAGAAATTACATCATGAAAATTATGAGGTTTAACACAACTTATTGAACAAGAGTTCTCATACCTGCTGCCAGGGGAACTACCTTTCTATTTCTATAAGGACCTGCGTAGTAAGGAGGACCTGCGCAGTAATGTGGAGCAGTTATTTGTGCTTATATATATGTCATTATGTTATTGATATGAATTTGATGCCGTTAAGTACAGCACACAATACATAAAATATAAGAAGAAAAATACGGAAAAAAGACATGAAAAATTTCTTATTCAACAGGATAGCATCTTCAACTCTTTATGTTGTACTTAATCAAGTTTGTCAAAGCATCAACAAAGTTAAATTCAGTGAAATGAGAAATTCAACAAAATATATTTGCAAAATAAATTGTCAAATTCATAAAATGACCAGCTTCCTAGTTGAACATGTTTTCACGGGTCATAAATGACTGGAGTTTTCTTTTAACCATTGACGACTATCCTCAACGATTCTCTTTCGTGGAAGAAAATTGGACAGGCCCATGCGTCCTTGA
The DNA here is from genome assembly GCA_024721245.1 of Mitragyna speciosa. Classification (NCBI taxonomy): domain Eukaryota; kingdom Viridiplantae; phylum Streptophyta; class Magnoliopsida; order Gentianales; family Rubiaceae; genus Mitragyna; species Mitragyna speciosa. The sequence continues at coordinate 4,448,653 of CM045566.1, read as the reverse complement.
GTAATCTGGATCTGCGAAGGCTTAAAAGACTTTTGGAATTTGAAACATTTCTGTCTCCAACACGTACAAAAAGCAAAGTGATGAATTCATTTAATTTAGCTGTCTTTCAATCGACAGCTATTCATTTGAGGTTTAGTACTTCTACATGAAGGTTATAATTTGTTACCCTTGGAAGTCAATCATTTTCTTATTCTTTTCAGAAAGATATATATATATATATATATATATATATATATATATATATATATACTAGAAATAGGGCACGTGCTTTTCACGTTTAACAATCATTTAATAAATAATATAATAAATTTGTCTAATAAATGATATAATAAAGGGAAAAAATGAAAAAGGATGGTAATTTTGATTTTCTTATTTTTCAAAACCGTGTCTGAAAATTATATGAGATTCTAGTTAATTATAACCTTGAAAACAAATAGAAAATAACCATTATTATTAGAAATCTACATTTCAAGTGCCAAAATACCACTAACTTTAGTAGTTTCATATCTATCTTTTCTTAACTTCACATATTGTTTTCTTTTCTAAAAGAATTTGAATGTAATAGATGAATATCTCCAATAGCAAAAGAAAGTTTTTGGCATAATGATGGTTTCTTTAAATTATCCTTCCAAAATAAATTATGAAATCTTTTAAATTATAAAATGTAAATTATTATTGTATAAGAAGATGTAATTATACTTTGAAATCCTTAAGCTTTTTGATATGTTAATTAATAATTTTACACATCTCTATTATATCTATGAAGTACCAACTAAGACTTTTATGTAGTTGTACCACAATTAATATTTTCAAACGACTTATTTTAACTTATTGAATATGTGACTTTTCCACAGACATTGACCTAATTAATCACTCAATAAAGTCAATTAGAGTTAGATGTCAAACTCATAAATTTATGTAATAAGTATATATAAACCTTTAGTGTCAATTAAAATATCAAATATTATAAGAATGATGAGTTTTGAAATTCGTTCATAATCTCGCGAGACTTGTAAAATCTTATATTTTATTGTGTAACAATTGATACATTTGCATGTGTTGAGCTTCTCACCTCCATTATCTGTCAATTTGTTCTTTTTTTCCTCTCTCTACTATAAGAGTCCAAGAAATAAAATATGCTTCGATATTGTTTTATATGAAATTTTAAGTCTACAAACTTTTTGTTTATAATGCCGAAATGTATAAACCCTTATATTTAGATACTTTTTTTAATTAACTTTGCTTTTTGAATAAGTAACGCTTGACAACTTACTTAATTAGCATCCTAATGCATTCATTAGCTAAACTTATGCGTTTTTCTTTGGTCAAACTCTTTTTAATCAGTTAATTACTTTGCATATTGTCAAAATATAAGTATTTTAATGTTAATAAGAGTTTGAAAACTAATTAATTTACACATAAAAAAGTGATAAATATTTGTCCAACTTTCTCTCTGTTGAGCTCTTAAGAACATTGATTCAAAGTCAAAATGCCACATTCAAATCTCAGGCTCTATTAAAGAAATATCGTATATTTTTAACATAAAGAAGTTTTAATAATTAAAGATGTTATGCAATGCACGGCGACCATTTTGCAACAATGAGGTTTTATAATTTAAAAATTGCAATGCTTAGTAACTTTTTATATTGGGAGTAGATTCTTAAAATTTAATTCTAAGTTTCTTGAAACCTTGACTTCGTTAATTTTTCATAATATTTTTTGGTTTTAAAGTAATTTCCTAGGACACTTTGTGTTCAAGTTTCTAAGATTTTTTTTTATGTTAATGCAATATAATGTGATTACAAAATAAAAAATAAGGAAATTTCTCAAGTAATAAATTGTAATCAAATAATTCACTTAAATTCTAAATCTAACCATTCTAGGCACGTTTGGATTCAATTTAGGTGTTGCATAGAATTTTTCAATCGTACATGGTATATGTCACTTCACTATTTTTGTAAGATAGTGTAATAATAGTTAGATTTTTGTATTGGATTTAATATGTTAATGTTATTATTTTTAATCATATTGAAAATGTTAAACAAAGTACAAGTGTTTAATGAATTCAAGGTATAATAGTATAGATTTTTTAAAATTACTTTTAGCTCAAATTAGGATATAAAAAACGGGATTGGCATTTTATATTTCTTTGAAAAGACATTTTTTTCTATAAATTCATTTTGATTAATGCATGACAAAGTGATTTTACTTTTATTATTATGATTTTAAATTTAATCTATACACTAACTACTACTTGTTTGAATTTAAATTTTATTGAGATTCAAAAGTTTAGAATTTTGATTAACTAATTTTGTATTATAATTTTCAAGTTAGTGTAGGTGAATTAAACATAATATTTTTTATTTTTCCAACCCTATGCTATATACATTCGTGGCATTTTAAAGTAAAGTAATATAACATCTATTCTTTATAATTTGCGAGCTGGTTGCTTCAAGGTGATAATTTAATTAATTTATTATGTAATATCTGAGAATAATTTTTGAATAAAGATATCAAATTAAAATATTATTTTTATTTCAATATGAAAGATAAATTAAAAAACACGGTCCCACTTAATTAAGAAATTATCCATCAAAATGAAAGAAAAAGCTAGAAAGAAAAATTTTAAATGTTCCCTTCTTGTAATTTTTTATTAATTTCAATTTAACAAGAGTGTGATTGCTTCTGATTTTATATTCCCAGCATGTAAATTGTTTTCTATTTTATTTGTGCAGGAAAAGTAGGCTGTGTGTATGAATTTAAACCCAAAAAGTGTTAAGTTTAGTCATCTATATGTAAATAATAACTATAATAAACATAAAAATAATTTCACAAAAAAAAAGTATCCATGTTCTAACCTACAACATATCTGGTTGGCTCTTGCTCATATAACTTATAAAAATTTTGAAACAATCATGGTATAATTATTATTATATGCAAATACAATAGGTGTGTTTGGTTATCATTATTTGAGAATTATTTGAAAATTTTTTTTCCAAGGTGCTTGGATGGATGAAAATTATTTGGAATTTTTTTAAACAAAGTTCAACCATTTTCCATCTTATTTGTTGAATTTTAAATATAATGTTGAGCCAGCGTGTTTAACAATCGTTTAATAAATGATATAATAAATTCATCTAATAAATGATATAATAAAAAGGAAAAAACAAAAAAATGATAATAATTTCAATTTTCCTATTTTTCTAAAATTATATGAGATTCCACTTAATTATATCCTTGAAAACAAATAGAAAATAACCATTATTATTAGAAATCTATATTCAAGTACCAAAATACTACTAAATTTAATTGTTTCACATCTATCTTTTCTTAATTTCACATATTATTTTATTTTTTGAAAGAATGTGAATAGAACAGGTGAATATCCTCAATAGCAAAAGAAAGTTTTTGGCATAACGATGGTTTCTTTAAATTATCCTTCCAAAATAAATTATGAAATCTTTTAAAATATAAAAAGTAACTTATTTTTGTATAAAAAGATGTAATTATACTTTGAAACCCTTAAGCTTTTGATTTGTTAATTAATAATTTTACATATCTCTATTATATTTGTGAAGTATCAAGTAAGACTTTTACATAGTTGAACCACAATTAGTATTTCCAAATGACTCATTTTAAATTATTGAATATGTGACTTTTCCATAGACACTGACCTAATTAATCACTTGGTAAAATCAATTAGAGGTTATTTGTCAAACTTATAAAATTATGTAATAAGTATATATAAATCTTTAGTTTTAATTAAAATATCACATATTATGAGAATGATGAATTTTGAAATTCGTTAATAACATCATGAGACTTGCAAAATCTTATATTTTATTTTTTGTGTAACAATTAATATATTTGCATATATTGAGTTTCTTACCTACACTTTCTGTCAATTTGTTTTTTTTTTTCCCTCTTCCTCATATAAGAGTCCAAGAAATAAGACAGCCTCGATTTTGTATTATATAAAATTATTCCACATGTTCAGGTGATACTTTCAAAATTTGCACTTTATCGGACGCTAGCCAATGTCCAATACCAGTGCTTGTTACTCTATTACTATTGTAAATGGAGCTCAAAATATTCTTCACAATTTTTTTTTCGTTTTTCTAAACAAAATTTATTGCAAAAAGTGCTACATTTTGTGAATAATTGCGTAAAAAGTAAAATAAATTTTTAAAAAGTTTTGAACATTTAAACAAGTTTTTTAAAAAAATCTCAAAATTTAAATGCTTCCCCCATTTCAACAAAATTCAACAAAAATTGATTGAATAATTATTCTGAATAATTTGACCAAATAATTATATCCAAATGGAGCCAATATTTTTCTAGATAATACAAAGTCTTATTAATAATGTAATGATACTGAAATTGACGCAAAGTTAGTGATTTTTGAATTTTGTATTAGATTCCTTTCCAATTTTATTCATGAGCAGGACTTTTATTCATTTTCTATATATTTTGTGCATTTTTCGTATTTTCATTAATTTAAATTTAAATTAAATTAATTATAAAAGACAAGAAAAATGTTGAATGCATGTTGAGTTTCATTAGAACATTGTTAATCTAACTTTTTATGTTTTCATAGATATCCATTCTTAATGTGATTAGACTTAGAAAATAAGTTGTATAAATAAATACATTAAAAGCTTAAATATCAAACACTTAACAATTGAATAAATATTAGAAATTAAAATTAAAATTTAAAAATATAAAATTAACTTATATTTCAAAAAATTTAAAAAATTATTTATTTTTTGGTGGTTTGGTTATTTTTTTCTTTCTTTTTTTTTTTTTTGCTAAATGACTTTTTGGTTTTATTTTTTTTGTAGATTATGAAATTTAAATTCATAGATAAAGTAATTAAAAATATTTTTAAAAAAGGATAGTATAAATTTTGTTACTAATCAATAAATATATTTTTTTAAAATTTAATTTAAATTTATACTTATAAAAGATTTAAATGACTTTTTAAAGAAAGGTTGAGTTTGATTAGGATTTAATTAACCTACCTTTTGTAATTCCATTAATATCCTTTTTTGAATATGGTTATAACTTAAAAAATAAGAGTATTTTAGGAAATATATTCATGAAAACATAAAGTTTTAGATTAATAAGGTTGCAATAAAATATAAAATTAATTTTATTTCTAGGTATTTAAAAAAATGATTTCTTTTTCGATGTTTTGGTTATTTATTAATTTTTGGGGCTAAATGACTTTTTTGGTTTTAATTTTTTTGTAGATTATGAAATCTTATATTTATATACTGAATAATTAAAAATGTTTTAAAACAGAGAAAAAATAAAATTTTATACTAATCAATAAATATCTATTTTGTAAAATCTAATTTAAATTTGTAAGATAATATGGTTAACTAATATTGTGACGATAATTGAAGAGGAGCTTGTGACATTGAGTCTAAGTAATGGAACTGCAAAATATAGAGGATGCCTATGACAAATGAAAAAGAACATATGAGAAACCAAACAATGCCTGGGAGTCTGGACAACCCCGTGATTATGTTGGCATCATCATTTGAAAAAGAACATCAATTAAAGAAGAAACCAAATTTATGGACATAAGATAAAGAATTCACGCACTCAGTTCATTATGAAATTGCTAAAAGTTTGGGAACTGGTTATTTAGATTGGCATCATAGCCTTGTGCCCCATTCTATCCTCAAGGAATTATAAAAGGTTTGAAATACTTTAAAAAGTAAGGTTGAGTTTGATTAGAATTTAATTAATCTAATTTTTTGTAATTACATTAATATCCTTTTTTTAATATAACTATATAACTTAAAAATAAGGGTAATAGATTTCGTCTTGGTTTCTAGTTTCGGGTAGGAATTAGAATCCACTAACGCTGAGGGGATGATCCTATTGCCAATTGTATTCAGTTTTCTACTTATCTTTTTGTAATTATTATTGAATCCAGATTCGTCGTTGAAGCAATGTTCCAATACATTGCAATTTGAAATATTTAATCAATATGCTGTTGAACGCTGGCCCTCTTTATAACTATACTGGAATTAAAAAATTGTTTTTGGTATATATGGTTTGAAACAATTGAAAGCAAAAAGAAAGGAAGTTGGATTTTATTAGGATTGAATGAATAATCTTTTTTTTTTTTTGTAGTTCCATTAATGTCCTTTTTCTTCAATGTAACTATAATTCAAAAATAAGAGTACTTTAGGAAATATATTAATTGTTAAATCATTTAAGGTCCTACATGCTTTTATATATATATAGATTACTATATAATATATTCATGTTTCTTCCTTTTCTTTATTATTCCTAATCAACCCTTACTCATCTTCGTCTTTCCCCTAGAAGTTATTCACTTGAACTTAATGAATACTAACTATTTAAATACTACAATTTCTCACTAACTTGCAAACAAAATCCTAATTGAAAACTTAACCAATGTACATAACACTGCTTCCTATCACCTAACGCACCTCTCTACACATTATTTAATTGAACTATCACAATTTCTCACCAACTTAAATTACAAATGGAATCCTAATAACATCAGTTGACAATCGGCATCTAAACCAGAGGATTTTCATTTTTTAGAGTTAGTTGTAATAATATTTCAATTAGGGATTCTAATGATAGATGCCTCCGACTTTTTCTTTTCCAAACTGTTCAAATGAAAGGTCCTTACGTCTATATTGAAATTGCAATGGTCAATATCATTTGTGAAAATATGAATTCTAACTAATTAAGCCATTACAATTTCTCACTACTTACAAATAAAATCCTAAATTAAAACATAACTAATTACTCATAACACTACTTCATCAGTTAGATTTGCAAAGCTCAACTTACTTTAATAAAATCCTAATTGAAAACTTAACTAATGAAACCATGAAAAGATAATTGATAATAATGATTCAGTATACAAATATCCCATAGTAGTATTCCTAGCTTGATTTATCAATCTTCCCAACGTCAAGTTAAAACTTAAAACTCGGAGCCAAAAAAACAATCAAATACAAACATAAGATGATAAATCACCTTAGGATGTGGAAAATAGAGCAAAATATTCCAGCAGCAATGCTTCGGAAAATATTAATTAATTCGTGTATCTTGAACACAAAGACATCACCTGTCCAATCAAATAGCACATTTTTAATTAACTTCAACTATCTCTTATGAATTAGTACATTTTAATTTTGAATTGGTTGTATGGAATTTAGAGTCATTTTATTCAACATGTTTTTGAATATCATTGTCCTGAAGTTTCTTGCCATTAAAATGAACGTTGGAGAGCATCAAGTCATATGAAATTGGACTATATTTTTAAGCAAAAGTTTATGATATAGTTAATTTATAAAGAAGTGATTTATTGGAGGATAATCTAATTGAAAATTAAGTCACAATTAATTAACTTCTTATAGAATTTACAGAAAAAACTTGGATTAAAACTTTTCTTCATAAAATAGACTTGTTAGGGATCACTCGAGCTTCAAGCTGCAAAAAAGTTTGAGAAGCTCCGTCTAGAAACTCAAATCTCAATATGCTCCACTCAAAAGAAAACATAAGTTATTTCAAGATTTCAACGATTTCCAATACCCAATTTTAGACCAAATATGGATCAAGGACATCCAATCCAAAACTCAGTGAATTAGATTACCAAACTGATTTTAACTTTATTGCAAGTAAATTAAAACTAAAATTTAATTCAACGATAAGAGTAAACATTCCATAATTTTCAGAAACTCCTAAATTCTTCAACAATTTTCTAAAAGGGCTCAACCACAAAAGGAAAATCCCTTTAGCTAGCTCTTCGTGAATATATTGACATCGTGATTGTAACCATTTTTTTTTTTTTGGGGGGGGGGGGATAGTGATTGGAACTTTGTAGAATTAAGGGGTGTTTAGAGAAAACAGTTGAGATTTCTCTCTACGAAAAGACAGGGTGGGGGGATTTTGTTTTGATATGGCCAGGAAATTTGGAGAATTATGGTCTTATTCACACACAAAAGATATAATTCAAAACTTAATGGGAGTGGAATAAAAATCTTCGCTTTTGCTTGATTGTTGACCCGAGTAAGAATTCGGGGGAAAAAACAAAAGAGCACACTAAAATACCCAAATATTGTAACAAAAGAAATAATCAAACCTAAACTGAGTGTTCAGTTTTGCAAATAAACTTAGTACATATATATAATTAAGCTGCAGTAATTCTTTTTTTTGAATAACAAAAAGATTTAGAAACAAAACAATAGTACTTTAAGAGGTAGGACAAAAATCGATAATGATACTCTTAAAGAATACAATGTTAATGGATAACAAAAAGGTTATAAGGTGTCTTTTTAGTATTTTAAGGATTGTATCTTGACGTACTACCTTATTAACCTGTACAATCATTAATTGTCGATTTCAAATTTCTTATACACAAAAAATTATAGTTTTTCTTAAGAACTAATTTTTGGACAACAAAGATAAACATTTGTTCGGGAGGCATACTCCACATTCACATATTTCCCAAATTTGTGTAATATGTCTCAGATATTGCTGTAATAATTTTAATACATGTTTCAGTCATTCAGAGTTCCCATTTGTCTTACTTCTAATTGCTTAAATCATCCTTCCAAATCATTCAACTACCCTTTTGTAAAACAATTTATACTCCCTTGTTGTGTTTTGATTACGGAATTCTAATTGTAATCTTGAAACATGTTTTTCAATTACTTTTGTATCTCACAAGTACACTTATTCAAAAAATGTTATGGTACTGAGATTTAGACAAAATTTTATAAAAAAATGTAACATATAGATTACAAGAATTAGGCAATTGCTTTCAATACCTTATCTTAAGGCGCCAACTTGTTAACTGTGAGTATAATTCATAATTGTAGAAAATACCAATGATCATTTGACTGATCAAATTGGAGAAAAAATTACTAAAGCAAACTATTGTAATAGTAAAAAATAATTTGCAATTTATCATTCTCATGCCTTTTAAAATGATTTAAATTTATAAAAATAATTTTGCTATTTGCTTCATGTCTAGAATGTAGAAAAGCAAGATTGGTAAAAAAAAAAAAAGTTAAATATCTACTAGAACTTGAAATCTTAAGAAAAAGCATTTTTTTTAAAGCTCATATTCATTTGATCTAATAAAGTTGTCATATTGGTGAAAACTAAGTATGTTAAATAGCTACTAAAACTTGAAATCTTAAGGATAAGCATTTTTTTAAAACTCATATTTGTTTGACATAATAAAGTTGTTATTCTTTTTTCTGTTTTCTTCCGCCATTGGATACAAGAAACAATGAATGATTATCACCAAATTTATAACAAAAGTGTGATTTTCCATCTTTGCTTTATGAGTGAATTAGATTGAACTAAGTTTTTTTTTTCCTTTATATAAATTTGCATAATCTTTTAACCATAAAACTTGATGAACTTATATTTAATAACTTTATAAGATAATTTCCTTGAACTTCATTATTATGATATCATCCAATAATTTTTTATTAGAAAAGGCAGAGAAGAATTTTAGATCTTTGTTGCCATATGCCATTGTATGTTTGATCAAAATCTTAAAAAGATTCTAAAAGAATTTGAATCAAATATGAATCTTTTAATGTTGCAGTTTGATTATTATAAGATTTTAGATGACCTTTTTGATATCTAATGCATTAATAACTGAGTAATTAGTCATCGTTGAACCTTTAATACTGAAAAAGATGCATAGTACATGCTACTGCATCTTTATCAAGTTTATAACCAAGGAAAGACATGCTTCTCTCTTCCTTTAGTTGTAAACCTTTCCCAAAAAAGAGGTTTTTACATAAATTTTGAGAAAAAAAGTACTATCCATGTTTAAGAATTACTTATTACTTTAGAAAACTTTTAATTAAAAAAACATTATGATCTAATAATGCATTATAATAGAGGATGCATCAGTCAAAAATATACAATACTATGGTTCATAATGTATAGGATGAAAATCAAGACTATCTATAGCAAAACTTATGGCTCTATACGAATAATAAGAAATTCCAAGAAATGAAAATCTTGTCATGATAAACTTTGCATTGTGTTATTAATTATACAAACTATAGAATATAATGTTTTAAAACTATAATTATGAGTTATTTAGTAAGTACTTGAAAAAGAGTTTGGACACAAATGTACGACACAAGTGTACAATAGTTGAAGCTGATATGCATAACTATATATTACCATGTCGCTTTAGAAAAGAATAGACATATTAAATGTAATTTTGTAAAAATAATCCTCAGTAACAAAGTAACTACATGATGTAACCACAACTATATTTTGGATCGAATGCAATGCTATGAGATCACCATTCTAAAACAAAAGTTACCAATATATCTCTATAGAATGTTGAAGCATAGTATGACTATATAAATAATTCTATGAAATTTAGATTAAGAAAAGTAAGAATAAAACTTAAGGAATTAAAGAAATACAACATATAATTGTCAAAAATTGATATTGATTTCTGTTATCTTTTTCATATTAAACACCTAAACTAATGTCAAAATAAAAGAGTCCATTTTTTCTAACACAGTAAACATTAAAAAATAACACAACCAATAACAATATTTTGTAGTACCTATTATTTATTCTTTGCCACTTTCTTTTTTTTTTCATCTGGTGATTCTTACAAAATTCAAGATAATTATGCTATAAAGCTTTTTGGTGCAGGTGTACATTTTGGAGTTTACTCTTATGAATATTGTATTTCCAAAATAAAGTACAATATTATTATTCTTTTTCTTTTAGATAGTTGCCATGTAAGTGGAGAAAATGAAAAATAGAAAGAAATTATAGCATTACTATTTATATGCTGATATTTTTGTGTACATATTTACATAGATTTACATAAAATAGATAATTTAACTTAGGATATAAAAAAGAAAATTTACATCGATAATATGAAGATTATCTATCATAAAATATTTTCATAAAGAGAAAAAAATTTGTTCATTGCTTGTGATAAGAAATCAAATTATGTCTTGACATTGAGAAAAGATGAAGACATAGATTGTTTTAAAACTTAAATGAATTGAGAAGCAAAGTAAAAATAAACAGCAAAAATTTTAAATTTTTAATTAAGGTACATTCCTCAACCTAAAAAACGATCTCCGAAGTCTATATGTTATACCTAAGAAACGATCTCCAAATTCTATATGCTAATCTTGAATAGTGATTTATATATTTACTTTTCATTTTTACACTCCAGTTAGACAATATATTCATGAATTATAGCAATTTTTATACAAAATAGTAAGCGCCAATAATAAAAGCATTTTGATTTTAGAAAATAAAAAGTGGAGTGTACGAATCAAACAATGGAGTATATGAATTATTTCTCTTATTTTTCTTAGTATCATTCAATTCTAATTTAATCCATTATATTAAATTTAAAAGCTAAATTAGTTTTACATGAAAGAAAAATATACAATAATGAAGATAAAAATTATATATTGATTTGAGAAGCTCCAAAATCAACTAAAAACAATTAAAGAAAGTAGTAAAAAAATCAAAAGACGTACTCTAAAAACAATTAGTAATCTAAAAATTTGTATATTTAAATAATTATTTATTTACTTTTATATTAAGTATAAAGGTTTAAAAAATCAAATAGTTCTAAAATTTAGTTCAATAGAACATTCCATCAGAACACGTGCTTCTTCCTAGTTACATTATATAGAAAACTTATGCATAGAGAACTTCATTCTAAGTGTCACCCACCCATTAGGCTATCGATTGCTTTGATTTCCTATTGGACAACTCAAAAGTAGCCTTCAAACTATGTTTAGTATGATAGAAACTGTGAGGCAGATTTTTTTTTTTTTTTCCATTTCCTTCTATTTTGAGAAAATTAAAGATCCAAAAAGGTTGATTGTCAGGAATTGGTAAATTCAAGGAAAACTATTGGAATGGACGTGCTAAATGAGTTAATGAATAAAGACGGACGCAATTTTCGTACTTATTTATTATTAAGGACATCAATAGTGAAAGTGTACTAATTTATATACAAAATCTATCATTTTGTGTACAAAATACACTATACTATCGATGCCCTTAATGATAAATAGTAAAAAAAAAATCACCCCCTCTTGAGACATTTGCCAACACAGAGCAACCTTTCCCGTGTCAGAGAAGTAACTCCATGAGTAAACGTGAGAATTTGGCTCTAATACTACCGGAAGCAACGCCATGTGCCGGTAATGAAGAGGACAGGTATGCATACCTTTTTGGCAGTACTCATCTGCATGAAAAACATATCTTGAGGACACCTGCATCTGAATCCATTATTACAATCCGAATCATAAGATCCGCAAATTCCTCCTGAATGTTCACACCTTGAACAAGCCTCTCTGATACCATCATAATTAACAATAAAGCCTCGGTGGACAGCTTCTTTCAGCGGTATCATTCCAGCATAGAATTCGTCATAAGCTGTTGAAAGAATTGGAACTCCAACACTGATGCTACATTCCCTGTACCAATCTCCATATCCATAAACAACATCCCTGCTCGTGCCGTTTATAGTACAGGTCCAATTACTCAGAAACACTGCGCTTCGTAAGATCTGACCTGGGCAACGATTAAAGATGTTGAAATAAAATTCTGTATATGTGTCCCTTGAGATGTTGAGAAAACTTGGTATCGCGGTTGTGTTAGTGGGAAAGTTGGAACACACATTCTCCCAGAGATCATAACGTGCGATAGTCATCTTGTTGAAGGATTGATCAATTTCTAATACCCGAAACTTCTGTACATTATTGAACTCAATAACTGTCTGGTTTTCTATGCATTGTAGCGGGAAATTATAGTTCCCACATTCTGGAGGTCGATTACCTCCCCAAAAGGGGTAACCTATGCCTTGTAGGCTGCCACAGTTGTAAAATAATCCGGAACAATTAAGATCATCAAGAGCACAGTAAGAGAAAGGAATGATGATGGAGAGCAGAAGAATGCTTATATTAAAGGAAAACCTCATCAGTACGGGTGAATGAAAGCACTGAACACTCGTCTTCAGGAGTGAGAGAGGCAACTACTTTACAGTAATAGATGTAATTTTTCTTTTTTTTTTTAGCCCAAATAGATGCATTTAAGACTAGACAGAGTTCAACATTTTCCAATGTATTTGGCGAGTAGATGAGTGGAAAATAATGCACCTCGCACATCTTAATTAGGGACCTGTTAACTTGATTAGTGGGTTGGACTTGACTGGGGATTGAGATAAACATTGATGGGATGTCCTAGTATTAATACTAACGACCTGTTTGTTTCACATTTGCTAATCGAAAGCAGAATAGAAATGATTAACCCTGCCACTGGTATGGATTTATGTCATCCTCTCATACATGTTTAGTTTAGAAGTGGCAAAGTTTCATTGCATTAATAAGTTAATATAGTTGAAAGAAAATTGCAATTGGATAATAATCTAACACTTTCATTCTTATAGATTCTCATAATCCAAATAACATGTATAGGTATCATTAACTTTGATACAAATTCCTCCTACCTATTAAGCAAACAGCCCCAGTAATTTCTTCGTCCTTGTCTTTATTTCATTTTTTCCAAATTGGCATCTTTCCATCACACTTTGTATCTTTTTGCCAGTTGAATGGTTCCTCAGAGGACGACTTTGGTTCCAGATGGGCTTGTTCTCAATAGCTTTTCATTTTTACTTAATTTTAACTTCTAATTTTTGAAAAATTAATTTTGTGATGTTTTCAACTACTTTTTTTACTATGTTTTTGGATTTTTTAAGCTAAAATCAAGAGCAACTGATTTTCAACTTTTCTAAGATCAATTTTTTTTTTTTATAAAAATCAAAAGCTATTGAAAACAAACCCAAAGAGTTGTGGAGTGAATAACCACGGTATTAATATATTGCTTTCATTCTTAGAGAATGATTCTTATATCTCACGTTTGGTATGTTAGAATAGGTTGGAATGGAAAGGTTTTTCCAAGTTGTCCATTTCATTCTCATGTTTGGTATGGACTTTTTAAGTTGGAGAGGCCTTTTCCCTCTGGAATACCATTTTAGCTTTTTCTTGTAATCCCATTCCTCAATAAAATCTAGGAAAAGGGCTTTCCAACTTCATATTGAAAAGACTTTAAAAATAGGAGTCAATTTTATCCCCACGCTTTTTTTCTGCAAATTTTTTTTAACCTAGGATACATTCAATAATTTTTATTTTTAAAATTTAAAAGAATTTTAGGTTTTTAATAACTTCAATTAATAATTTTTTATGAATTTTAAATCACAATGAGTTTAATATGTGCTCAGAATTTTTTTCTTTTTGCTATAAAAATGTTTAAAATACTACTTTTAAATTTTATGCAAATGTGTAAAAACTAAACTTTTTATAAATTAAATTAAATTGTGAATGTACTTTCATTATTAATTTTTTCACATTTTTAATTAAAGAGTATAGTTAATTTAATTTTAGCCAGAATATTAAGAATTTTAAAATTAAAAATATTAAAGTCTTTTTAGGCATGGAATTACCAACAAAAAAAATAAAAAAATGATATATTCTAGTGCAAAGAATTAAGGGCAATTAAGTCAAATTAATACATATTTTATTTCATTCTGACACTTAAATATGATTATACCAAACATTGGAAAAGGAATAAGCATTCTATTCTGACTTAGTTTACCAAACAATGGACTGAAAAAAATTTTTCTAGTCCATTTTAGGAGGAAAAGCATTCTGGTTGGAAAGAACTTTCCATTCTAGACCATTCCAATATACCAAACGTGGGGATAGTGGTTAACTAGACAATATGCATGAATTTCTTTGATATTCACTTATTTCCTCATATCCACAAACTATACACTCCCGAAGTAATTTCTTGGTCCTTGCTTTCATTTCTTTTTTCCAAATTGACGACTAATCTTTCCACATTCCATCTATATTCCAAGTTGAATGGTTTAGGGGACCAATTTGATTCTAGAAAGTAAAAGCCATGAAGTGAATTGTCACATCTCCTGCCAGAGTATAACATGCTGCGTATCTAATACGCAGGACTTTAAAATGATCAAAGTAATTTTAAATCATAAACATCATAAATATCTGAATATTCACTTTAAGTATTACAAATATTCTCAATAATAACCGTTGGCATTCATAAGAGTCATCAAATTTTCTTATTTGGTATAAACAACACTTAATATGAAGGAAACTGATGTCATAGATCATAAACCTACCAACTGATAATCCTCAAATACATTTTCTTTATTCAGGAGTTAAAACACCCTACTAGTTTGTCCCAAACTAACAATACCTGCAAAATAAATAATAAACAAAGATGAGTAACGAACATGCTCAGTAAGCAATTACATCCATTTCCCACCAGTTTGGGCAATTACATTATATGTATATATAAAATACGTTCATTCATTCCATAATACCAGGTTCATAGTCATGCAAAAACTATACTACATAATACATAGCAAGGCCATGGCATATCAAACAAAACATAATCCATTAGTATTAGGCTCGGATTTTCAATGCAGGAACCAATACTAAATATTTAGCCTAATTTTTTCCTAGTTAGGAGGGTCATAAAACGTAATACATGGCCTGACACTTATCATCAAGTAGGTAAATCGAGAACTAGTTCTCTTTAGTGTACAAAGAATAATCAGAACCAAAACATATATGTTATACACTCACACATCACACACATGCATGCATATACATATAAATAGTCAAGGTGCCACATTACATGAAAAATTTTTGCACATATCACTTGCCCATTCTGAGTTTTGTATTACAAAAATATTCACGAAAGGAGCAAATATATACAGACAATAGATTTTTCAAAACATGAGAAAGGGTATGAACTACTTACCTAAAAATCCATATCAAACTGTACTAACTCAAGTAGTCTTGATCCAAAAGTAATCACCACCTAGTTATCATCATAAGAAAATTATAATGCACATCTTAGTAATTGTATCCATAAAATACAAAGACTTTTAGGCTTACTATAAGAATAATTCTACAACCCCAAATTGCTACCTATTTATTTTTATTTAACTGTTTAATAAAACTAAAATATAAACTAAGACTCTGAATGTTATTTATTAAATAAGCAATCAATCTTAATAAACTAACAAAATAATTTAAGATGAAAAAAATATTCTTTAAAACTATTTAATACTTAGGGTCTGTTTGTTTGGATTGAAAATATTTTCCTAAAAAATATTTTCAAAATTTTCCTTAGTGCCAAACATTAGAAAATATTTTCCTATGTAAAATATTTTCCAATTTACCTTCCTTTGGCTAAAAATAACTTACATACTCAATGAGTGTAAGTTTTCAAGAGTGACATTAAACCTTAAATACCTACTTTTATAGCTTCAATTACCAAGCTAGTTTTTGTTTTTAATTCTTATCAACTAATTTTTTCATCATTTTGGGCTCTATAATAATATGATTATAGTTATGTATATTTTACCATTATATTATTTTAAAGATTAATTATAAGCAAAATAATATTTAGTTAACTCTATTTACTTGTGAAACATTTATTACAATTGGTATTAGTATTTTTAACTTATATTAACAATAAAAAAATAAAAAAATGTCAAAAATATTTTTACACTGTCATCCAAATACTAAAAAATTATAAAAAAAGTAGCATTTTTCATGTAAAATATTTTTTTAAAAAATATTTTTAAAAAAAAATATTTTACATCCAATTAAACGGACCCTTAATCCTTATGGAGTTCACTGACCTGACCCACCAAAATCCCCAATCTGACTCATGAACCAACGGCCCACGGCTGTCAAATTCATCCAAAACATATGACGTAGGCAAGATGCTATTCAAACCGTCGTTGCCATTAATCATATTATACTATTGTTTTTTCCCAAGCAAACAACAGCAAGGATTCTTTTTTTTTTTTTTTTTTTATAACCAATGAACTACTGCGCAAGGACTTTTCTCCAATGTTTTTTTTACTTTTTTTTTTTAACTTCAGAACATCCAATTTTCTATGCCAAAACAATGCAATTGAACTTCAAAACAGCGGGGCCCACAATTTGATAAAAAAAAAAAAGCCAAGCTTTTGGTTTATGTAAGTTTTGACAATTGAAATGACCTAATTAATGCTGACCATCCTGTTTCTTGTCAATTAATCTTCGGTTTGCCCTGGCACCGATCATCCATCATCACCATTATTATTATTTTCAGTGCACTCTATTTTATTTTTCTCTACTAAGGAAATGCCTTAATACAATAGGACGCATATGAAACTACTGCCATAGGAAGGTTCAAAGATTACCTTATTCACATCCCCTTCCCCTTGCGACTCTCTCTCTCTCTCTCTCTCTCTCTCTCTCTCTCTCTCTCTCTCTCTCTCTCTCTCTTCGTCAAATATCCAACAAAGGTCGTACAAAGATTTCACCAACAGTATAAGCCCAATAGTTGTCATCTAATTATTCCTTAATTGCTATATTATTCCTATAAATTTAATTATTTACAGACTAAATCATTTTCTTAAGGGTTGTCAATTAATAATAAAACTTACTAAGCCCCCTTTTTTATAATCTATAGTAGTGTCCCTCAAACTTTTCTAAACCCCATAGAGGCCCAAAATATATTTCCATAAATTGCAATTAAGCCCTTGAAATTGGGGCATGGGTATTTCATGAACTGATGGGAAGAGTCATTTATCTTCTCTTAGAATATAGGATACTCTAAAACCACTAGTAATTTGTAGTTCAATTTATAAAGGTAAAGACTATTTCAAATTATCATAATGAAAGACGAGCTAGGATCTTGATTTTAGGGTTAATTATGAAGGTTACCTTTGTCAAAAGTAAAAAATTTGGAAAAGCCTGAGATCCTCCAAAATAAAAATCAGCTAATATAACCAAGTGAAAGAAAAAAGGGAGAAGACTCTCCATTCAACTAAATGGAGAAGACTTTTGAGTCTTAATATGTTTATTGCTTTGAAACACCATCGTTGACACTACATGTACCTAGCAAGCCACAGAAACGCATCTTGCCCTACTAAAATTGTCACGCTTGAAAATTAATTTTAAGTCGGTAATTGGTACTTTAATAATGTTCTTTTGTTTCCTCAAAAAGATTAGGATGCTAAAAATCATTCTGGGAAGGAAGCTAAACAATTCGCTGTTTTGTTTGTAGACGGACATTTAGAAAATAAGAAAGAGGAAAAAAATCGATTCCCATTATTGTATTTCCCAAATGCTGCAATCCAATGATAATACTCTCCTTTATCTATCTATTGATGTATCTAGTAGATTATATTATTTATCTTTTGCCCAAAAATAAAAAGAGTAACAAAAATTTGATGTCTCAGGAATAGTGTTGCATTACAATGATTCTAGTACTGCAGTCACCCTTTGTTGATATTGAAAGAGGACCAAAGAAACATTTTGGAGGTTTTCCCTTATGGCATACAAGCTATCCTCCAACATTTCAATTACCTTACTCATTGTTGGCCTTTGTGAGGGAACAGCCTGCGTTTACCACAAACCTGCAAGTATTTCATATTTCTCCAGAGTCTTTGCAATTTCAGCTTCCTCCTGAGCATAGCACCATGAAGTTTCAAATTTTCATCTTGCACGAAGTGGTGGCGCATCCAATCTAGAGAACATTCTTCACTTTCATTGCTTGCTTCAGAATTAAAATTCTTTCTTAATCCAACAATTTCATCAGTCTGTCGTTGTAGCCATCAGACTTGTTAAGAAGGGAAAACTACACTTTACCCTCCTATAATTTTCGGATAAATCATACAATTCCCTTATGGTTTCAAAAATTATACATCAACTTCTCATAGTTTGGGTTAAAATGTCAAACAAACGAAAATTACCTTTCGTAACGATCCGTGTATAAAATGTCTAAATGACCCCAGTGCTTAACTGTTTCATTTTTCTACTTGCATGTATTTTTCTCAGCAAAATACACTTTGTCTCCTTATAGTTTTCAGATGAACCACATAATCTTCTTATTGTTCTAAAAGCTATACATTATCTCTAGCCATTTTTACTACTTAGACTGGGGTAATATGGACATTTGTCCATGGACTATGACGGAAGGTAATTTTCATCAATGTGACACTTTAACCCAAACCACAGGGAAGTGATGTACAGCTTTTGAAACCACAATGGAGTTATATATTAAAGTATTTTTTCCTAAAATAAAAATCTGAAAGTGTGACAGAACAGAAAGTACAAGTGACTAATGAAGAAGAGGAAATTCACAATTTCAGCCTTACCCTTGGGTTGGTTTGGGCAAACTGTTAGATGAATTTGATCTTGACAGTAGCAATTAACTAGTAGATCTTTTTCAGATCCGCAATTGCCTCCAGAAGCCTCACATTTTGAGCAAGCACTCACTAGATCACCATAATCTGCCTCAAAACCTTGATTGATAGTTTCTTGAAGTTAAGTCCTGAAGCTGACTCCAAGGCTTTTAAGACCCAGATTTGGTCATAAGCTATCTTAAGAATTGGAACTTCAACAGGGGCGTTGCATCTCGAATAAGACTCATTTGCAATACAATCATATCTTGTTAGCCCATTCGTTATGTTCTTATAGCATCATGTATCCCTGTTGCATTTGTATGGTATTGCACCAGAATTCGGGGGCAAACTGCTGATGCTGTCGCTGCTGCTTTACACCTTGAATTTTTGTAAATAGTCAAAGACAAAAAAGTTTCCTGGATTTCTTTACACTGAAGCTGAAAATCGTGGATCCCACATGATTCAGGTCAATTTCCTCCCCAGAAGGGATGAGCTATGCCTTGTAGATTTCCACACTTGTACAATAATCCATCACAAAATGACTGGTTGCCACTAGCACAATAAATCAATGGAATCAGGGTCGAGGTCAGCAAAATACTGATCATAACGGAAAACATCATTAGCATGGAATCTGGGAAATGATTTGAAGTAGCAATGATTTTTCTTTCAGATTTAGACATGCAACTGAGAACCGAGTGAGTATTGCGTGCATCACGCGCGCCACGTGGTGTGCTACGTGGTGCATTAGAACCAATCACACATCGCCAAATAATACAAGTTATGGCCCACCATTGCCACATAGCGATAAATTATTGGTTCTAGTACACCACGTGGCAATGCACGTGGTGTATTGTATACTTTTCCCTGAGAACCAGTTAAAGGCCTCGCAATAATTGTTGCTCACATATGATCAAATCTACGACAGTCAATAATCAGTTAGGATCGCCAGTGCCAAAGTCTCCATTATTAATCTAGTGCCAATCACAATAAACTGACACGTTACATTCACTCTTTAATATTTATCTTGAAAGTTTGAAATTTACTAAATATGAACAAATATATTAGTTTATTGTGATTGGTACTGGTTTAGCACTGAGGATCCCAACTAGTCAAGAATATGGTTGTTATTAAAAGTAACAAAATTTTCTGAACCACAGCTACATGGTTTGGATTGTGAAACTGACATTGCTTTGAAAGTTTCATTGTAGTAAATTGGTGATGAATTATTGATCTTGTGTATACAACGTTAAAATTTGTTCATACAAATGAGTTTAAATTCATACACTAAGCAAAAGAGCGTTTCGAATTTTTATTGATCATTTATACTATGTGTGGACACCTAAGTTGACCCAGCCTCACAGTTCAACTCGGATTGTGTGATGGGCCCACTGGACGGCAGACTAACAAGATATGATTTGTGTGATGAGCTTCCTTCTGACACACCAATCTACAATTGACATCGCCGAGCTACTCCGCCTAGGTGGTCAGCCTGTGATAGAGGAAAGAAAGAAGAGGGGGATATTCGAGCAGATGATGTCGTATTGTTGAAAACAAATCAGCAAATTGGCTCCACAAATTCAGTCTAATGCAGACTGGGTTAGCAATCCTAACAACCCCAAGCCCAAGTAACTAGATTATTCTCTTAGCTTCCCCAAATTTCTCTCTGTTCTTTGGGAATACTTACAACCAGTCAACTTTCTGTCAGGTGCCATTTGTGATTTATGGCTGTTTGTGCTTACTTTTGGATGCCAGATTTGTCCAATTCGAGGAGATGTTGATATAATGATGTAGCAGTATTAGGCATATTAATTTGAATGTTTCATTTTTATCCTACTAACTAACATGTATTGACATACCTGTATTGATCCCTTATGTTGATTTTATCTTGCTACAACTGCAAAACTGTCTCAGATAGCTACAGGATATGAACTATGCAAGTCTTCTTAAAATTTGAAGCATGCATACTAGAAATTGTTCGCAATGTTTCATCAACCGACAAAAATCTCACTAAACTAGTATACCTATCAGACCTCATATTAATTGAAAAAGAAAGTCATTGTTATAATTAATTAAGCTGCAATACTACATCTTTAAGACTCCCAAAATTGGGTTTGTCTATTCATTAGGGAAACTTAATACTGGGGGGACAACAATCCCATAAAGGGTACTATGGCACATGTGCTATAGCTGATTTCAGGATGCATGTGTTCCATTGCAAAAATCTCAATCACTTCATCTTTTTGCATGAGCTATGACATCATAAACTTTATAAGTCTCTCTCTCTCTCTCTCTCTCTCTCTCTCTCTCTCTCTCTCTCTCTCTCTTCCCCCCCTTCCCCGCGCGAGTGTGCACACAAATTACAGAACTAAGGGGGCGCTTGGTTCGCAGATCGAAATCGGAATCGGAATCATTTACTTTGGAATTGGAATGAAGTTTTTCATTCCAATATCCTTGCCTGGTTCGATGTCGGAATTAGAATCGGAATCGGAATCATTCACTTTTGAAGACTTTATGATCCTAAATCATCTAATTTTATTGATTAACAAATAAATGATGATGTTTGTTAATAATTTATCACAACAAAACAAACAAGAAATCAAAAAAAAGTCGAAGTTGCAAAATATTTAGAAATGATTCGGATTCCCCCTAATTTAGTCGGGAATGGAGGATTCTCAAATTTTCAGAAATGATTCTAATTCCCTGATTCCCATTCTCTCCAACCAAGCAGGCTATTAGGGATTCATTCCGATTCCTGATTCCAATTCCCATGAACCAAGCAGCCCCTAAGATTTATTGAGGAGCAAAACATTTCGTCAGCAGTGTCTTTTATATCTGACTGACGGGTTATTGTTAGTTAGGCATTGGTCGAGTAACTGAATTGATTTTTGAAAAATATACTCTGCAGAATTGACCATAGTTAGAACTTTTGTTTTGATTCAGAATATCAAGAAATGCTTGATTAAGTGAGCTCTTAGGCCTATTGGAAGATAACAGAAATGGAGATTAAAGTGTGTATGTTCTGTTCCACATTGGAGAAAACAGAATATCTAGACATACATTGTTTGTGTGATTATAAAACAGTAAGGTTTGGAATTCATCTAGTACTTACAATTGATTCAAGGACTTTCAGGTTTGTAATTATAGGCCATAATTTCTGCATGACTTCTTAATGCAACAGTATCTACTTTGGGCTCAGAAAAATAGGAATTTATCCAATGTGGGATGAGAACCAGCTGCTGAACTTGAAGAAGAAGGTGAGATCTTTTGCCGCAGCACTGCCATCTCCAAAGATGCTGCTTCTGATCTTAAAGGAGAAGAAAAGAATGGTTTTGGGGGAATTTCCAAAGATTGTAAGCTACTTTGCAACATATCAATAACCTTGCTCATTGTTGGCCTATGCAATGGATGGGTCTGTATGCACCACAGTCCTACTAATATCATCTTCCTAGCAATTTCATTTTCTTCTTTTGTCATGACACGATCATGCAGTTTCAGGTCTTCATCAATCATTATGCGATCATAAACCCAATGTGGAAAGTATGTCTCACTACTATTGCTCAACTGAAAATTAATTGCATTCTTCCTTCCTCCAACCATTTCAAGAACCATCATACCATAGCTGTAGACATCAGATTTATAGGAGACTCCCCCAAAGTTCCGACTGAACACCTCAGGAGCAATATAACCAATGGTTCCCCTAGCACCTAACATTGACACGTTACTCTCTTTCCGAGCACATAATTTGGCTAGTCCAAAATCTGAAATCTTAGGACAAAAATCTTCATCAAGAAGAATATTGTGAGGTTTTATGTCAAAATGTAAGATACGTGTATTGCATCCTCCATGCAAGTACTCTAGTCCTCGAGCTATTCCAATTGCAATGTCATACAACCTCTTGAATCCCAAGTAGGCCTCGGATTCATGATGGATATACTTTTCAAGAGATCCATTTGACATGAACTCATAAATAAGAGCTCTTTTAGCCACCATCAATGCAAAATCCTAATAGAGTAACAACATTGACATGGGAAGTTTTGCTGATGCTTGCGACCTCATTAATGAATTCCTCCCCATTCCCTTTGGCAGTTTTTAGAATCTTTACTGCAACAGGCTGGTTGTCCAAAAGATATCCTTTGTAGACATGGCCATATCCTCCTTGACCAAGTTTCTCTTTGAGCTGATTTGTCAGTTCTTTTAATATCAGAATAGCTGTATCTTCTTGGAGTGAGGTATCCGTGCTGCTTGAGGACGGCCTCAAGTTCTTTATCCTCCTTGGTTTCTTTTATACATAAGAACAACACAGATTCATTTGAATATTTTTTATAAAAACAGCAGCAGATTACTAAACAGGTTAACATGCCTCCAGCCACTGTAGCACCTGCAACCAGAGAAGTGGGATACTACTGGAGATTATTTGGCTGACATTAGAAATCAACTGGGATGATATACTGAAGAAGCTCTATACCTATTACCGGCTTTAACCAACGTTCCTTTCCTGCATGATTAAAACAATAACCATAAGGGAGAGTCAGGACAAAAAAATTGGCTTCTTTAGTTTATTGTTCTGCTTCATGCCTTAGTACTAATCTGTAACTTATTCGCATTAACCAAACCATGGAGTATATGCAAAGAATCTGACCAGTTCAATCAAAAGTCCATAAAAGAATTGATTATTAGGTTGCTGGCCATTCATTAAATCTTCTTTGATATATTAAGCTTCCTCTACACTTTTGTCCGCACCCCTTAGCATTGTCTAAGAATCCAGCCTAAAGAAAAATTTGATTGTCAAATCCAAAGCCATGAAGGACGAGCTAGAAATTGGACGGCATATTGAAAATCAGTAGGCTGTCAAAGAGGTAGCACCATCTATGGAAACTTCCAAGGTGGAAAAATTTAGCATGGTAAACAATTTCCTGCTATCACACAAGTTCTTGTATACCAAAAATCTTCACAACCAAACATGTGTTCTGTAGTGAAACAAGCCTCCCTCTCAAAAATTCAATACTAATGCTTAAATATTGAATTTTTAATGAAAATTCGCTGAGTCCTAGCATCAAACTTTTAAAATGTTTGCAAGTAGCATTAGTGTTCTTAATTTTTTAGCTTATCTTGTTCAAATATCTGTGTACACATGCTACTATTCACGTATTTAAACATTAATTATGTGTAGTTTTAAAATTGGTTTTGGCCTTAAACCAACAAACACAAGCACAGAAGTCTTAACCTTTTTAATTTAGCTAGCAAAGAGCATTGCAAGAAAATAGTGACAATAAGCCCAGAGGAAAACCTTCAGGCATTTATCAACCACAGAATAGAAGAAGAAATACATTCAGAGCATTTTTGTTAGCCCAGATTGCCTTTTGCAAGTCATTTCCTATACCTACACTGACTTATCTTTTCATCTTATCATCTACTTCTTCAAGAATGAAGAATTAGGCATATTTGGATGTATGTCTTCGTCATGGACAGCAGATTTATCTAAAGTTTTGAACAAATATAAACTTAGCATTTTAGTTGGAAAACATTCTGTGTGGCTCAATTCAAGTGCAAAGGGCAACATCTCAAGTACTTACAGCTTACAGCCTTAGCAAGAGGTAATTATGTCAGATTTGTCTGAAGCAGAAAGCACTAAATTTCCAGTTGCTTCAGATGTCTCCAAACTTCTAATACTGAATTTTACCAATTCTTGACATAAGTCATTATCTATTAGGATTTCCCTTCATTTTCTTTGTGTAGTTTCCTTAGAAAACAAATGGCAATTGCCTTAAAGGAAAGGATTCATGCTTCTCTAGCATCACCAGATGGAATCCATCAAATTGTTTCCTCGCTTCTACCATGTTTCTAAAAGCTCAGATTGCTTTTTGCAAGTTATTGAATAATAATCTCCTATATCCTACTGAATATCAGTTACTACAAGTCTAAAACTAAAGGGAGACAAGTGCTTTCCGGAATTTTAAAAGCACTACTGTCTTAAATTTGGAAGGCTTTTTAGATCATTTGATGTGCAGAAGGCACAATTCTGAGTACTTAAATCTTTACAGCAGAGGCAGCGTCTTCAATATTTTGCAATTACTTCATACTTATCAAAATGTCACCTCCCCTGAATTTCAACATTTTCCAAGTAATGTTGTCTAAGGTCAAAGATTCTATCATGCTACGCCCAACAACGATTTAATAAGACTAAACCAAGCAACAAAAGTAGACTATCTAAACGAGTACATGAAAAAGAAACTGTACATACCGAGTTTAGGACAAATCATTGGATTGGACTGATCTTGACAGATGCATATAAATTCATCATTTGAATTGGATCCACATTTTCCCCCTGAAGCCTCGCATGATGTACAGGCCGCAAGGGCAGCGTTATACTCGACATCAAACCCCTGCTTTAAAGCTTTTTGCAAAGTTATTTTTCCATCCCAAAGGTCACTATAAGCTGTCAATTGAATCGGAACAGCCAAGCTCATGCTGCATCCCTCAACGCCAGACACAAATTCATGAGCAAAAAATACACCACTCCTCGCTCCATTTACTGAACATATAACATTACTTTTCACCTGTACTTTGGATATAACCTCAGAGGTACAACCATAGAATATGTGAAGTGTCCGAACTGTTCTTGCTGAGTTGAGATTAAAATTTGACAAGGTGGAATTTCTATAGTAATATGATTTGTATGGACAGATACTATTCCATATATCA